>RJWH01004088.1:0-121840 GCA_004363575.1 Solenodon paradoxus | reverse complement strand
CACCACCACCACCACCATCACCACCACCACCACCACCATCACCACCACCATCATCACCACCGCCATCATCACCACCACCACCACCACCGCCATCATCACCATCATCAAACACCTCCTGACAACTTACTAACTGTAAGGTACTACCCTGGAGGCTAGAGGGGTTAAAAAGGTATAAGGAGTCCATATAAAAGCATGTAGTGGAAATAAATAAAACAAACATGAATTCACATGTTAACTTGTGAACTGACTTCCTTAGTTTCAGTTTTCTATTTGAAAATATTATAACCCACAGGGAGGCTATTTGATGATACAGAAAACGGAGTGTCTAACACAGGACGGGCACTCAACAAACATTAGTTCTGTTCCCTCACCTTTTGCTGCTTCGATAAAACCTGACCTCCACTAAGAACTACTCCAACCACAACTGTGTTCAGTTCACATCTCCGAGTCCCTTTACCCAGACCTTCACCTTTAACGTGAGGATCTGGGTGCACCTGCTTTCCTGCTGAACTCTTTCTTCCCCCTTTCAATCTTTGAACGTGATTCCAACTTCAAGCTAATGAACATGCTGGCATGTCTCAGCCCCCTAGATTTTCTAATAGTGAATATTTATATATTAACAATGAACACATATTATCTTTGTGATTATAAAAAATCCCTAAATTCCTTTACTTTATCCAGTTTCATATAGATTTTTAAATTTCCATAATATAAATTTTAGAAAGCATTCTTCTAGCTTTTCACTTACTCTCACCACCTTCTTTCCTCGCTCAATATTAAACTCAGGGGCTCTGAACATGACACCCCTCAAATTCCAATCCTATTCTCACCAATTTAAAAACTGTGATCCGGGGCTAGCCACTTCATTTCTCTGTGCTCCGTGTTCTTGAAGAGGACGCTCTCAAGACTGAGGGGACACTGTGATTGCATTTCTAGAGGAAGCAGTGCTTGAATGCTGTTCCTGTCCCCTCTGCTAACCTGCAATGACACAGTGGCCAGGAACACCTCAGGCCCTCACCATGACCTGTGCTACGGTGGCCGGCTCCCTTACAGTCAGTCCTTTGATTGTTTCTCATAATTATGAGACCAACTTCAGCAATATCCATCAGGAAACTTTTGAAAAGACAAGGTGTGTCGCTCACAAGACCTGGAGTACGCAGACAAGCCTGAGGTCACAGAGTGAGGTCATGGGTAGAGAAAGGAACAGTGGTGTCTAAGGTCTCACAGGCTCGCTCTTCACTGGCAAACTGACAACGGAAGAGCAGAAACGAGGGAAGGGAAGAGTGGGGACATCGATCAGTCAGCTCAGTCACCCAGAGATCTGCTCTCTCATGTAGTCATCTCAACAGCAGCTATGCCACAGAGCTGACAACGTCTGCCCGGGACAGACACCACTGCAAGCGAGAGATCACCCCAGAGGCCCAGTCAGACACGCACACTTCAACAGAACCTGACGGTCCACTTCAGGGCATCCAATCTACAGTTACTAACTCACCAGAGATAACTACGTGTGAAAATAACCTTCATCTATGAACACAACACGCCAAGGTCTCTACCTACAAAGAACTCTGGCTAGTAAACGTCCCCCAGAATGAGACAGCCAATTATAACTGACTGTACTTAGTCATTTTTGCTTTGTGTACCTGTCAGGGGAACTTTGTTGTTCTATCCGGATGCCCACCTAGTAACAGGACAAGGATGCAGTCCTTCAGCAGACACTCACTGAACACTCAAGGATGTGAAACACTGCTCCAGGCAATCGGGATAACTCAACTGCATCACAAAAGAGTTAACCTCTCAACACTTGAGTTTTGTTTGTTGTAAAAGTCTCACAACACCCATCTACATGTTCCTGATTTTTGTGTGTTAACGAGTCATTTTTATTGGAGACAGAAAAACTGAAGGAAAAAACATGGGACTTCAAGTCAGTAATTCTCTGTCGTGTCAGGCAGGTTATTTAACACCTGTGATCATCAGTCTCCAAATCCACAACATGAGAATAACTGTCCTTCAGGTGTACTTCATCGGGGCTAGTGACATAAATAAGGAAGTGTCTTCAGAAACCCTCATCTGCCCAGGATTTCATGTTGGGTTTTTTTACAGGAGTTTAAATGCCTCAAAGGTAGAAACCTACCTTCCTTATCTCCTTATCCTGAATACTTAATATACACAAGGCATGACTCACAGCTTTTTTAAACAGATGAAGGGAGAGGAGGAGGAAGCATCTTCAGTTAGCTAGTTTCCCTCCCCCGCACCCGAGAGCGCATGCAGTGGTTGGCCTGGGTACACAACAGCATGCAGGATGACAATGAAAATAAGAACCTGAGGACACCTTACCTTATGAATCTGGTAAATGACATCGGGTTGAGTAACACTCAAAATGTCATTGTTGCCTTTCAGTGGCCTGGCATGGTCTCTGAATTCTTGACCTCGGAAGTCCTCTTCACTTAGTTTGTGCTGCTGGATCATGGTTCCCATCCCTCCGTCGAGGACCATAATCTTCTCCCGCAGAATGGCTGCAATCTCATCCTGCAGTGTTCCCTTCATAGCTGCCTGCTTTAAAGAAAGAGGAAATCTGACTTAAAATGAAAGGGGAAGAAGGTATGTGGAGAGGGAGTCTAGTATAATTTAAAATAACTCACAAGAGTTATCGGGCCCATAAAGATGTAACTCACAAACTCCCAGCCTTAGAAAATGCTGCCCCAGAGTTTCTCACGGAGTGAGGACAACACCTGATGCAGCAATATTGTACACAACACACAACCACTGAGGAAACACTAAACCAAGGATAAAACTGGACTGTTTCAGCAACAGGGATGAATGAGCAGGCTGGTGGGCTGTGGGAAGAAAGCCTCGGAGCTGTCAGTTGATTCTGTGCATGCTATCTTAACAGGGAGGTTAAGTGTAGAAAACTGAAAACATCATGGACTGCAAATTGCCATTCCCCAGTCAGCTCTGACGGTCCTCCCTTGTCTACTGCAGAAATAAAAATACCCTACACAAAGGACTGGACACACCTCTGCTCCATCTGGGAGATCAAAGGGTTGGTCCAAGGGTTGGTTTTGTTTCATCTGCTCCTTTGTCTAGTCACGTTCTACCTGAGTGAGATCATGCACTTAGCATCATCCCTTCTAGATCCATCCACGTTGATTCAAATGACAGGATTTCATGTCTTCTAAGGGCTGTGTAGTATTCCACTGTATACGTGGACCACATCTTCTTGACCCATCAATCTGATGCTGGGCACTTTGGTAGTTTCCAGTTCTTAGCTATTGTGAATGGGGCTGCAATAAACATGTGGGTGCATAGATTTTTAAGGAGGGGTGCTTTTGTATCTTTTGGGTAAATACCCAGAAGTGGGATGATGGGACCATAAGAGATTTCCACCTTCAAGTTTTTGAGGAATCTCCAGACTATTTTTCATAGGCGTCGCACCAATTTGCACTGCCAGCAACAGTGTAATAGTGTTCCCTTTCTCCACATCGCCAGCATTTGTTGTTTCCAGACTTCTGGATAATAGCCAGTCTTTCAGGTGTAAGGTGATAACCTTGTCGTTTTAATTTGAATTTCCCCGACGGCCAGCGAGCAGGAACATAATTTCATGTGTCTGTTCACCATCTGTATATCCTCTTCAAAAAAGTGTCTCCCCAATTCCTCCTCCCATTTTTTGATTGGATTGTCTGTTTTTCTGTTAGAGTTTTATGATTTCTTTGTATATTTTTGATATTAAGCCCTTGTCAGAAATATGTGTGGAACACAAAAATCTCCTTCTAGTTAATGGCTTGTCGTTTTGTTTTGGTGATGTTTCCTTTCAATGTGAAAAGCTTTTTAAATTGATGTAGTTCCATTTGCTTATTTTCATTTTGGTTCCCTTGACACTGGAGTTGAATCCCCAAAAGGTGATGTTGTGGAACATCTTTCCTCTGTTGTCTTCCAAGTATTGAATGGTTTCCGATCTCACGTCCAAGTCTCTGGGACATTTTGAAGTAATTTTTATGAGTGGTGTCAAAGTGATCTAGCTTAATTCTTTTGCATGTGACTATCCAGTTTTCCCAACACCATTTATTGAAAAGACATTCCTTTCTCCACCGTATGCTTTTGGCTCCTTTGTCATAAACTGACTGTATGTGAGTGATTCAGTTCTATTCCACTGACCTGTGCTTCTGTCATTATTCCAGTACCACAGAGCTTTCATCACTATCACTCTGTAGTATAGATCAATGCCTTGAGTGTGTGATACCTCCAGAACGGTTTTTTCCCCCATGATCGCTTTGGTTATTTGTGGTCTTGTGTTACTCCATATGAACTAAAAAAATTTTTGGTCTATTTTCTTGAATATGCCTGTGGGATTTTGATGGGGATGGCATTAAATCTGTATATTGCTTTAGGGAGGATGGTCATTTTAATGACAGGAGAGTCTTTCCAATCATGAGCAGGGGATGTCTTTCCATCTCTTTGTAATCATTTCTATTTCTTTTAAGGACTTGTAACTTTCATTTCACAGGTCTTTCACCTCCTTTGTTAAGTATAATCCAAGGTATTTGATTATTTTTGCTTCTATTATAAATTGGGTAGTTTTCTTGTAGCATATTTGTGTATAAATACACAACATATTGCTTTGCACTGATTTTGTAGCCTGCCACTTTACTACATTCATTGATGAGTTCTAGAAGTTTTTTGAGAAGAGTTTTTAGGGTGTTCAATATATATAATTATGTCATCTGCAAACAAAGAGTTTTACTTCCTCTTTCCAATTTAGATTCCTTTTATTCCCTTTTCTTGCCTAATTGCTCTAGCTTAGGCCTCCAAATCATGTTAAATAGCAGTGGTGAGAGTGGACCATCTTGCCTAGTTCTTAACCTTAGACTATGATGCTGGGTATGAGATTATCACATATGGACCTAATTTTATGTTGCAGTATGTACCTTCTATGCACATTTTATGCAGGGTTCTTATTTTGTCAAAAGTTTTCTGTGCGTCTGTTGATATGATGATTTTTCTGCTTGATCTTATTGTTGATGTGGTATATTTCATTAATAGATTTACGTATGTTGAACCATCCTTCCATCCCTGGGATAAATTCCACTTGGGTCATGATAGAAGATCCTTTTGATGTTATTGTCAGACTCTGTTACTGTCAGACTCGATTTGCTAGAATTTTTTTGAGAATTTTTGCTTCTATGTTCATTAGAGATACTGGTCTTTAATTTTCTCTCTCGGCGATGTCTCTATCACCTTTTGGTATCAGTGTGAAAACCACCAAAGATCTTTTTTTTAAATTTATTTTTAATCAATTAATTTTTATTGTAGTAATTTTCTGTGCATTAAAATAATTTCCTATATATAGGCTCCCAATTTTTTAGATATATTTCAACACATCATGCCCTCCACCAAATCACCGAGTATTCTTCCCCACTGCCCTCACCAAAGATCTCTGAATTAGCAAACAGTTTGTCCCAGTTTAGAACCAGATTTTAAACTCTCCACTTGATACTGGATCCAGGCAGTGACTCAGGACCCAGACAACCTGGCCATGCAGCAAGACTGAGGCACCTATGCCATTTCACTGACACACAGTGTAGTTACAGATGAACTCACTGGGAGAGGCACAGGCACTGGATTATACCTTTTTTCCAGAAGACTTCTAATTGGCCTGAGAAGCCAGCAGACACTCTGTCAGCACCAAACTCTTATCTATGATCACCAGAGTTGCAGAATTCCTCCAAATACCTATCCTTCTCCACGCCACCCTGCCTGTGTGCTGTCTACAGAATCTCTGTGCCCCTCACTCAGGGACGTGGGCCTGACACAGAACAGGCCTCCCGTCTGGATGTCACTTTCCTTTCACCGACGCAATTCCCTCCCCTGGTAGTGGCCTTCAGGGCAGGGAGCAGTGGACCAGGTCTGGTAACAACATCATTCCCTGGACACCCACCTGCCCCTCAGTCTAGTGTTCAGAACCAAACTTGCCACATACCCGATAATGGGGAAACCTGAATATTTGGACTTGTTTCATAATCAAAGCTACCTCAAAAACATTTCAGAAGAACAAAACCGAAACCAAACTTGCTGCATTCCCGTCTGATCTCCCTATGCATCCCCTTCTGGAACCCTGGTCTGACAACCTCAGTTCATCTGACTTCTATTCTTCCTGATAAGCAACATCAACTCAGATCTCAGGTCCACAGATTTGCTTTCGAAATGTCACCTCCCCGTCTCAGTGCTAACCACCTTCTCCCACTCTCACAACACACCCAGCCACTAGCAAGCCCTCTGTGTGTGTCAGCGTGCGGCGTGAAGACCGAGCACAGGACGCCTGCTGGGCCGGCTCACATGCTGTTGCACAGGCTAAAGGGGACCACGTACGCGAAGGCACTTTCTAACAATCGTGTGTCCCACGAGGCCACTTCACAGGTCGCCCTGTGGCCCTATGTATCCTATGGCAACTACCAGATCAATCTTCTAGAAAACAATCACAAACCAGCACTTCTTAGGCTGAAGCGCCTTCAACAATTCCCTTCTGCCCCTCAGAGTGAGTACTATCCAACATCCAGCACAAAGACACTAACCTGTCAACAGTCCCTTTCATACTCCCTGAGACCAGCAAAGCTGCCGTCAACAGGCTGACTCAAGGCCACTTACGCCCCTGGTGTCCCGGGTGCTTGGCTACCTCCTTAAAATGGTTAAAGGAAAGCGCACCTGTGGCTCAGCTGCCTTGCTCTGAGGAGCCACTAGACAGAGCAGCTGTAAACGGCAGATTACACAGGACAAGAGATTCTACTTTAGATGAGAAAGTAAAGGCAGCTCCCTGCTGAACACTGTGAACTGCCAGATAAAACGGATGTGACGCGGAGGTAAAATTCAGGACGACACAGCCATCCCCAGCCTCTGTGCCATGAGAGCTCACATCAGGCCAAGTCAGGACGAAGCACGGTCCAGTGCTAGGGCACTCATCCTTTGTGCAAGGTCTGCGGAAGTCAGAGCCCTACACACCACCCCTTCGGACCCTTCTCTCCCACCCTCTGCAAAGAGCACACACCCTCGTCCCCACGGTGAGGGGTTAGAGGCATTTTGAGTAGGCATTCGCCTTGCACTCTCTGTCCAAGGAATGAACTTCTTTATCCACTCCTTCCTGTGCTCCTTGACCTCCACTCGCCAGAAGGGAAGAGCCACCTGTGAGACAGCGGTAGCACTCAGGGGAAAAGACTAAGTCTAGACCAATTCATTTCTGTCCCTAACAACTAAGAACAATAGCTGGCACCTAAATGTTCACTAAGTATTTCCTTAATTGAAAGGGCAAAAAGTGAGGAAAAATCAGGATAGAAGAGTTTCAGAAGTAGGGCTATAAAGAAGCAAGAATCTGTCACCCCCAAATGTGTCCTTTTTGAAAAAGAAGAAAAAAGAACATTTCACAGAAGGGACTCTGAGGACATTCTTAAAGGCAGTTACACATGTAAAGGAAAAATTTCTTGGTAAGGATATCTCCCTCCGCAAACCAGAAAGACCTACGCTCTTTAACTTAGAAAGCAGAAGGCCCTCTGTCTGGGTTATGCTGTAGGAAGGGGACTTACGCTGGAAACCACAGGCACACGTGGGAAGAGAGTCAGATCAGCCGAGTTTCTCCCGGATGTGCAGGAAGTGTGCTGGAGCCCTGTCTGGAGAACCGGCTTGCACTGCAGGACAGCAGCAGCAGGCAAGCCCTGGCAACACTGGCTGGACTCAAGTGGAGGTTGCGGAGGGCACGCTGATGGCTGGAAGGATGCAAGAGCTTCAGCCGAGGAGAGTTGCGAGGCTGGGAAGAGAAGGAAGAGAAGTCATCAGTTATGGCAGGATTGTCAGAAATTTCTGAAATGTGATAATAAATGTGAGTTGGGAACTGACAACGAAAAGCCCATTCTGCAAGTGGACAGCTGTGTCTCTGTGGGAAGTATGAAGATGCTCTTGGGACCTGTGCTATATCTGAAGGAAATGTAGAACATATGGAGGCAGAAGGCAAATGATAAAACAGTGCTAAACTATAAACACCACACAGCAAAGAAACTCAGCATGACAACACACTTGTGACAGAGAAGGAGAAGAAAACATAGGCGGTATGGAATGGCTACAAATCAAGGACGATGATTTCTCATACAAACCCAACGTGACTTGTAGTTTACCACATGAAAACAAAGATGAAGAAACTGACTTGAGTCCCAGATAATAAACTTTTGCAGTTAGCAAGAGATTCAAAGGAAAGATAATTCAGATCTGAGTTTTAACATGGGCTCCCACCCCACTCAGAAATAGAGGGTTCTGACCCTCTTCATGCTGTCCCTTCTTCTGAGATAGGTTTATTCTTATAGAAACTCAAGATAATGTCTTAGAAATCACTCTTAGACGAAACATTTTATAATAATGAGTCATAAACTCTTTGGAGCTTTTGTACAAAATAGTTGACTGTGTGGCTTTCATTCATTCAGTATTTTATGGCTGTTGACTATATACACATTTCCAGTTTTGGCACAACCTAACATACCAGAAACATTAAGGATCAGATGGGAATCACTCAGGATGGCTAAGTTACTACAGGGACCTTCTCTGATGAGGTTTTCTAAGAACCCCAGAATGTACTCAGGTCAGCGATGTGTCTGAGCTTTCTCTGCGTATCTGTGACCACAGGACTAAGTTCTGACCAGTGCATGGAAGCAGAAGTGTTAAATGACCGCTTTGGGGAGGTTTCCTTCTAAAACACAAAGGGAAATGGACCCTCATCTCTTTCTTCCCGCTGGGACATGGATGTGGTGGCTACAGCTCTAGCAGGCCTCCTGGACCACAAAGTCATCTTGGAAACAAGCCAGGAGACGGTCCCCTTAATGCCGCCATGGGCTACTGTGGATAAGAGTGCTAATAAAACCTGCTCGCTTTCTCCTTCGTAAAGTGGCCTGCCTTTACTTTTTACTCTTTTCTTTAAAACCTACCAGACGGAAGAACAAAATATCTTTAAAACATACTAGACAAAGGAATGTCACTTGTGACAGCAGGCAGCATTGTCCAGGACTTTAAATGACCTCTTACCGGTCACTCTGTGAACCAGGAAAACTGTAACAGGAACTACCAATGGCCATTAGGAAAACATGGGCTTCAGGTTGCTGTGTTTCTCACTCAGAAGTCCCGGAAGCTACACGCACAGGCTGTTTCTCCAGATGCTCTTTCTTAGGCAGATGAAGCTTCTGCTAGCGTGTCTTGTGCGCCCACCAAACAGCCTAGCCCCCGGAGCTGACACCGGGGAAGCTGGAGGAAAGACTTGTTGAACAAGCCTGGGGCCGTGTGGTTTTCTGTGCGGCTCAGTGAGCACAGAGCCAGGTTGGGCTCCAGAAGGCTCACGGGTCCTATGAGCTGAAGGTCATTCCAAACCTGTGACTATTGTTCAAGACTGCAATTCCCTGCCAAGCCAGAGAAATATCTCATTTAAGCCACTCTGCAACAGAAACACTTATCCTAACAATATAGCACGTATTTTAGAAAACTCGAAAAATATAAAGGAGTAGAATGGAAGACCTTTCTTCGTTTTGTTTTGGAGGAAGGCAGGCAAGCAGGCAGGAAGAGAGAGGAGAAAGAAACATTCCTGTTTGTTCGCTCCCAGTAGCTTCCCTGGTCTGGCTCGTGATAAACCCAGGTCTGTGCACTTTACGTGGTGTATGCCCCAGATGCCCCTCCAAGGCCTGAGCCACCCAGGTGCGCTGCAATGGAAGATTCTTGAGATCTGTAATCTTACAAAGAACTGATGCAGAATCTAGAATTGTTTGTGCCAATGTGCTACACCTCTTAGGCGTATCTATTTTTGAAATATAGACAAACAAGGGTAAGAGATTACTAGTTGATCCATTCACATGTTCATTTGCTCTTTCATTAACCATCCGTTTATTCGGGAGCTCCAGATGACATCCACAGGACGAGGAGGAAAGCAAGCAACCTTTAGAAGCTCAGTTACAATCTTCTCAGAAGTATCTGCCAGACCACAGACCAGCAGCGTCCTACCCAAGTGTCGGGTCAAGGTCGACACAGATCCTGAACGCAACCCGAGATCAGGTTTTCCCAGTTACTCAATTACACGCTTCCTAAGACTGGACACCAAGAAGCGACTAAGGTCAAACCTGATTCCAGTCCCAACAAACAGGCCGCTCCCACAGACGGAAGGAAGGAAGACAATCAGGAGTCTTTTCCAAGCCGGGGGCCTGGCCGCAGCTCTGCCAGGGGTCGTGTCCGGGCCGCAGTGACGTCCGCGAAGAGGGGCGAGGCTGGCGTGAGGGGGCTGCGCTAGATCCAAATACGAAACAACTGCTTTTATTTTCCAGAAAGAAACACTTGAATTCAAACTGCGGAGCACCTGAGAGGCACGTGCGGCTGCCACCGCCAAGCGACAAAGCCGCTTTTCCCTCCTGCCCTCGAGCGGGAGACGGGCAGTCAGAGGCGGGCACGAGCATGGCCGCGGGCACACACGGCCGTCCCCACGACAGAGGGTCTCCAGCGGCCGGCCGCCCCGCGGGAACCCAGGGCCCCGACGCCCGAGCGCCTCTCTGCGCCGCGGCGCGTCTGGAGCGGCGCGTCCCGCGCGAGCTCACCGGGACCGGTCACCCGAGCGGCAGCGGGGCGGGGCCGCCGGGAGGGAAGGGCGCCGCGGCCCGGGCAGCTCCGCCGGGGCCCGAGCACGCGGCCGGCCCCAACGCGAGGGCGGCCGCGAGCAGCAGGCAGAAGCGCCTCGGGCGGACGGCCCCCGCTTACCGAGCGAGCGCCGGCCGGTCTCCCCTCCGCGCGGACGGCCGTCCACACACGCCGCCGGGGACGGCGAGCGGCGGCACCGGGCCCGGCGTCAGTCAGCGGCTCCGCTCGCCTCAGAGTCCGCGCGCTCCGCCGGGTCCCGCCCGCCCCTCCCGGCCGCTGATTGGCCCTGCGAGCTCGGCGGCGATTGGCTGGTCGAGCCCAACCAATCAGCCCAGGCTCCGCTCAGGGCCTTCTGGGAGAGGCAGCCCGGGCCCGCCCCGCGCGCACGCGCGCGTCCCGGTCTCCCGGAGTCCGCGCGCGGGGCGGGGCGCCAGCTGCCAATCCCAAGGGCGCTGCGCAAACGCTGCACCTGCCGCAGTCGGCTGTGCGCTGCACCTGTGGGCAGCGGGTGACGCTGTGACCATTGCTACTGCACCATACAGGTCACCGGGAGGCAGCTGGCGGGGGGAACCTGTGTCTGCAGCGCTTCCAGAGCACGGCCCGGCGGCGCGCGAGAGGAGGGAGAGTGAGAGCACTGGGGCGGAAAAAAGAGGCTTTTTGAAGAGAGAGGGGAAACAGCACTGCAAAGAGGGCGGGCCTGCGACAAAGCGCAGCGAGAAGGATGGGGCGGAAATCTCACTTGTAAGGCTGTGGGAGCTCGTCTCACTCCGCGTCTGGGAAGGACCAAACCTTCCTACTGGCCCTGCAGGGCTCTCCTCTCAGACTGGTTGCAAGGTCCTGTATCAGCTCGTGATGAACGATTTCCTTTTTGCAGCCCTGCGCCTTGGCACTAGGCTTGGCGCCTTAGCGCTGTAAACATGATCGTAGTGGCTTCCTGGCTTTGGTGTGTGGATCGGGGCTGGTGTCACTCTGGGTCTGTGCTGGCGGCCAGGTTAAGCCAGTCACAATGATCTGTTGTTTTCTGGCTTTGGATTTCCCATCCCCTGTACCCGGCTACTATCTGAGTAGCTGCCTGTCAATAGTGAGCATGAAACGCACGGGAAAACTCCTGGTGCATATTTCCTGTTAATCGTCACTTACTGACAGTAAACGTTTACTGAGCCCTTTTATGGGCCAGGCTTTGGGGGTAGCACATAGAAGACAAGGCAAGAGCCTCGCTCCCCCACCTCTGTCTTGGCGTGGGGACTTGGTCTAGTTAAGACTAGGAAAGGAAGGGTGGGGGAAGCTGCCGAGCTCTAGGTGTCAGGAAGTGTCAGTGACACCCGGTCTTGAAGACTGTTGCCAGTTAAGACCTGTGTAGTTGAAAACAACAACAACAACGAAATCATGTTCCCGGGAGTAACACAGCCCTGGAGAGAATTTTACGATAAAGAACAGCTTTGAAAGGGTGAGTGTGGTAGATGGGAGGAAAAGCAAATGAATCTAGAAAATAAGAGAAGACAGTATGAAGTTTACTTAGCTTAGTAAGAACATTCACATTTTCTTGTCATCATTTTACTGTGTATGATTGCACCTGTTTCATCTAAAAATCATCTTGGCCATAAAGTGCACAGCATCCTGACTTTGTGGGGGTGGGAGATGGGAACGGAGTGCGTGTGGAGACCCAGTGAAAGGAAAAGTAGACTCTGGGGTGTTCCCGAAGAGCTGCGGGTCTTGTTAAGAGTCAGGGCTAGTTTTTCAGTTACCTATTGCACAATGGGTTGATGTGTATCTTGAAAAGTGACCTTCCTGAGAGCTAATTATATATGCTATCCCCTGTCTCCTATTTGTCCCCATCCTGGCAGAAATGATGCTCCCACTTGCTTTTAGGGCATTTCCAGAAGTTTAGTTTCTCAGCTAAAACAAACCAAACCCAGTATTTCTTTCATCACAAAAGGGAAACAAGTAAGACCAAAGGATTGCACGGTGCAGCGAATTCCTAATACAAAAAGTTCATACAACTTAGAGATAAGTTCCAAGCATACTGCTGTGGGTTGAATTATGTCTCCAAAAAAGAGGTTGAAGTCATAAACCACAGTACTTCAGAATGTGAGCTCACTTGGAAACAGTGTTGCTGCAAATAAGGTTAATTAGTTAAGATGGGTCATAGAGGAGTAGAGTGGACTATTAATCCCATGACCAGTGTCCTTGTGACAGGAGAAGGGATGCACACAAGGAAAGAGCCATGTGACAAGGCAGATTGGTGCCATCTACGAGGATGGCCAGCAACACCAGAAATTAGAAAACACAAGGTTCAGAGGGCCCTGCCGACTGCCGTTCTCTGGTCCTATGTGGAAGCTGAGGTCCAGTTAAGACAAACCTGGAATTTGTATAGTATTCGGGTCATCATTTAAAGTCATTCAGAGGTAAGTGTTCTTGATATACTTCATTCAACTCCCACTTATTGCAGTGCTATGAACTGTTGGGGTATTTCTTTAACTTACTGACATTTATGTGACAGGCACTGGGGCTAAATAATGAGACAAACAGAGCAAGTCCTGCAGCCGAGAGGGCAGGACAAACAGCAGAGTCCAGCGCATCTTTATAAAGCAAGATCAGTTCCAGGGAGGAGGGGCTGTCCGCTGGGTGCTGCCGTGTTCTCGTCTGCTGATGGGAAAACTGGGCTAAAGAGAAGTTGGCTGGTCCAGGGTCAGTGGAGTTCGCACTTGAGTGGTCACAGCCAAGGATAGAGCTCTTTGTCCCTTCTGATTCCTCACTAGATTAACCTAGAAGACAAGGAGGCGGGGCGGGGAGAGGGCACAGGAGAGGGAGACACAAGGAACACTGCTTGCCCACAGTCACTGGCAACTGGGCCCGAAGAGGGGAAAACTGGTTTTAGCAACTAATCACTTAAGCGAATGCTTCCCTTTGCATTGCTGATGAAAGAGACTGAGCAGAGAGACAGAGCCACCAAACTGCTTATCATTTCAGTTGTCATTCACATTCCCTGTCCTTCATTCACTGCTTCATTCTCATGTGTAAACCTTCACTGCTTCCTCAGAGCTACACAAGCGGCATCTTCGTTCAAGAAACCGGGAATTTTAAGCTCCCTTTTCAGGGGAGATATTCCTCCTTGGGCTTGGGGCGGACAAACATTTCATGTTAAAGGAAGAGCGGCTACCCCCAGGGGGTCACCCAGGCCCGCCATCAGGTCAGGGACACTGAACTCGTTGTCTCCACACTTCGGTGTTTCCGAGAAAGTCTCATTTAAGTTCACATTTTTCTCACTTGTTCTCACTCTATGACAACCAATTCTAACACCGGGCATACAGTGGTAGGTGAATGTTTTCAAATATGAATTCCTGGAGAAATACAGCCGTCACCATTTCTGGGACATTTTCCAGTGAACATGGCCCAGCTCAACTCTCACAACCGTCTGTACAAAGCAGAGAGAACTGGTTTTCTTGTTTCACCTGGATGTAACTTGAAAGCTATAACCATTCTCTAAAACTGGAAATATGATTCCCTTATTTGTTAGTGGTAAAATCAATCTCACTACGTTAATATTCGATAAAGCAAATAATCCCTAGATCAAAGTGGCTGTGATCTGATGAAAGAGATACTCAAGTGGAATTACATAATATTTGTCATTTTGTATCTGAGTTATTTCAAGGTTCATTCATGTTGTAGATGTATCAGATGTTAATTTCCTATAAGGCTGAATGCAATTTCATTCTATGAATGCTGTTAATATATTCATTTGCCAAGGACACTTGAATTCCACCTTTTACTGCTGTGAATAATGCTTTAATGAACATGGACAAACAAGCGTCTGTTCAAATCTGTACTTCCGGTTCCTCTATAGAGTGTATATCTGGTCCCTCAGAAAATATGGGGGTGACCTATGGAAAGCAGTATGGAGATTCCTCAAAAAAGTTAAAGATGGAAATCCCATATGATCCCGTCATTCCACTTCTGGGCATCCATTCAAAAGATACAGAAGCGCCCATCCACAGAGATGTCCGCACCCCCATGTTTACTGCAGCCCTATTCACAACAGCTAAGAACTGGAAACTACCTAAGTGCACAGCATCAGATGGATGGATCAAGAAGATGTGGTCCATATACAAGATGGACACTACACAGCCCTGAGAAGAGATGAAACCCTGTCATTCAAATCAACATGGATGGATCTAGAGGGGATGATGCTCAGCGAAACAAGTCAAAAGAAGAAAGACAGAGACCAGCTGACCTCACTCGTAGGTGGAACATGAACAGACAAAACAGAGGAACAGATGAAACAAAACCAACCCCTGGACACTCGTAGTAGAACTCAGGTGACAGTAGGGAACGGGGGGTGGGGATGACAAGTGGTGGCGGAGCCCCCGGACAGTAGTGAGAACACTTGGTGATGTGGTGGAGGGCAGGCTGTGTTGGGATGGGGAAACTGCACATATGAGGAACCTACACATATCAGCTGAATGGGTGAAACCAGAGACACTGCAATAACAAGAATGAGGGAGTGACATGGGGCTGAACGTTGGTTAGGATGGTGGTGGGGCAGAAAGGGAACTCTGGAAAAAGTCCACTTGTGCTCCTAAGATTTTTAACCTTGTTCCCGAGAGGAAGGTGCAGCCTGTGTCCATAAAAGAAACTCGAGCCTCAGGCTATCATGGTGTGACAACAGCAGTCTTTAGTCACCCCGCTGAGACCTGGGTGGCCGGCCCCTTCCTGGTAATACGCAACCTGGGATTGCTCTTTCCATTAAAATGCAATAGTGATTCATCTGGTATATGACTGAGAATTTTCCTGTGCAAGCATCATGTACTTCTAATAATCCTCGATGTGGCTTTGACACTTGGCTGGCTAGTCGGTATTAAGGGCTTAATATGAAAGTTCTTTTTCAAAGCATTAAATTAGCTATCTCACAAAAATGAAATTTTGCCTGAGAACATTAAAATTAAACAATGTATGCTTTTAAGTAAAGTCTTAATTACCAAGCAATCATTCATTCGCTTTGTCAGACACCATTAATTTACATACAAGGTCAGTTCTGTCGTCTGTTAAATCTCGGAACTTTTTATTAGGAACTAATTTAATTTCAGAGAAATTGACTCCTATGGCATTACTCAGATTATGAAATTTATAATTGATATCTGTTAGGCTGGTCCAGGGACAAAAGCAGCAGCGACCGGCCATGCCCGGGAAAGGCCAAGCCCGGGAAAAAGGTGGATGACGTCAGAATAAGGGATGCAACCCCCACACCTGGATTCACAGGGCCAATCCCAATCGCCATATGGGAAGCCCGCGAAATTCCTCCGCTTAAAGAGCCGGTCCCCCTTTGTTCTGCGCGCGACTTCCCAGCCTGCGACTTCCCGGCCCTCTGCCGACTTGGGAGTTTCGCCCGGGTGTGCAAACCCCAATAAAGCCCTGGCTATTCGACATTTTTTTGTCTGATTGAGCTTGTCTCCTCGCGGAGCTGAGAAAAAACCTTACAATATCCACAGCAGAAGTTTAGACAATTCAGTGAAACTAAGCACTAATTAAATGCCTGAATGAGAGAAGTTCTCCCAAAGATGCTTTGAGGCGTACAAAGATACTCGACACTGGGCTCCCCGTGACCCTCCCACAGAGAATGAGAAGTTATAAATGAGTAAGTCAAAGCAGATCACGATAAATGGAATAAGGAAAACAAATGAAAGACTACTGACTACAAAAAAGGAAACTCATTTAAAATGTGAAAAACTGCAGATTCTTGGAAGGAGCTGGGTTTGGATGCAGTGTGAAAAGCGGTGCTACGGGCTAGAACTCGGTGCCCTTCCCACCTCCTCCAGTTCGCTGAAACCGTAAGGCCCAAAACGATGGTAATCGTAATAGAGGTGCTTAGGTCATGAGGGTGAAGCCCAAATGAGAGGACTAGTTTCATATTAGCCCTTATAAAAGAGACCCAAGACAGCTTCATGTCTCTTCCGCCACGTAAGGATAAAACAGGAAGCCTGTACCTGGGGAACAGGGCTCTCTCCTGACGGTGCTGGCGCTGGTCCTTACAGCCCAGAAATGTGAGACGTGAACTCCTGTGGTTTATGAGCTGCCCAGGCGGTGGTGCTGTTAGATCGGCCTGAACACATTAAACAAATGGGTGGGAAGGAAAGGAACAGTCCCTAACTGCTAGTCGTGCTTGAAGAAGGCTCTGCCATATGTACAAATTCCTTCTGTTGTGTGCACATGACAACTGACTACCAAGAAGTTCTTGAATTCTTTTTGAATTTTTTATAATTATCGAATAATTGCTTGTTAGGGCCAGAAAACAGAGCAAGGTCAGGGATGGAGCTGGCCGAACATCAAGGGCAGCAGACCCACGGCGCCTGGCGAAGACTCTGTGAAAACGCTGGGACACTGTGTCTGTGACTGTCCACCCGCCAAAATAAGACAGACACAGTTACTTTGTTAGAGAGCAGAGCTGATAAGCATCTAATGTAACTATAAACCTGCTCACGTAAGCTGCGTGAAGCAATGCTGTGCATGAACCCAATAAATAAGTGGAGCCCAGGATGGTCAGGGCCTTTGGCCCAAGAGAAGAGAGACCGTTGGTCCCCTGACCCCGGCTTTCCTACCTTCTTATACTCTCGAGTTTCTCAGTCTCCTGCAGTGTCTTTCCTCCTATCCCAGCTCCCAGGATTGAGCCCCTGGAACTGCCGTTTCCTTTTTTTTTTTTTTAACAATTGAGTTATGATTCACAGACCTTGTAATTCATCTATTTCAGGCATCCAATGCAATGGTTTTTGGTTTATTACATTGCTAACTTTAAAAACTGTTAACATGGAAAGTTTTGTCTTATATATTCTTTTAACTATTTTGAGTACAGTTTTCCCCCTTTATCTGTGGGGGTGTATGTTCAGTGCCCTCGGCCGGAAGCTACATAGAGTGTAGGATTCTACACACACTATGTTCTTCCTATTCTGACATACTGATGACAAAGTTTATAAATTACTTTCAGTAAATCTGTACACCTGAAACTTTGAAAAAAACAATCAGGCTCTTAGAGGATGAAAACAAAATGGAGATCACCAGAAGGGAGAGAGCTGGGCAGGCAGGTAAAACAAAGGGGCCAACTGTATCATGGTGGACGCGAGTCAGATTTACATAGATGTCAAGTGATAATGCTGTACCCTTGAAACCTATCTAACATTACAAATACTTTGTGCAATTACATTTTTTAAAAAACAAGCGATTCTCTTCTAGTTAGCACTAGGATCCTGGTTTTTCTTTAATCCAATCTGGCAATCTGTCTTTTCATAGGGCAGTTTAACCCATTTACATTTAATGTGATTGCTGATAAGAATTTATATTGAAAAAGATCAGATTTGTGGTTATCAGAGGCAGGGATTGGGGGATTTGCCGCAGGTGGTCAGAAGTGGCAAGTGCTAGGGACATCGTCGGCAACAGATGACTGTGGTTCCGACTGAATCTAGTGCACTCTAGCTTGAAGCTGCTGAGAAGAGATCCTGAAAGTTTTCATCATATTGAAACACATTTTTTTTAAAGAGGAAGGAAGGAAGGAAGAGGAGGGAGGCAGGCAGGAAGGAAGGGGAGAAGAAACATCTTTTATTTATTCTGCTTTTTTCCCCTGGGCTGGATCGTGATCCAACTCTTTACATGGTCCACATGTCAGCGTCTCAACCACCTGAGCCACAAGGGCACAGGAGTGTGTCCAGGAAACAAATGCTGGTAATTGTATGAGGTGATGGATGTTAGCGAAACTTATTATGGTAGTCACTTTACAGTGCATGCATGTCTAGTCATTATACTTGAGCTTAAACAATGTTTCAATAAAGCGGGATAAAAGGATTTATGTCTACAATTTAGCTATTTGTTTTGTTGGTTTTTTCTAAATTCTTCCGTTACTGTCTTTTAAAAATATTTGCTATCTTCGATAGTGTATCGTTTTTACTCTTTTCCTTCCTTTTATGTATTTTTTGGCTGTTTTCTTAGTGGTTACCTTGGTGATTACAATCTTCAATTTATAAACATAATTTGAATAATACCAGTAGTGCGCTCTGCTCCTGTATTTTTTATTTTTAAGGAAACTTACAAACAGGAATGAAGGTGAGCAGAGACAGGCAGGTAGGCAGGAAGAGAGAGGAAGAAGCATGTTTATTTCTTTTACGTAGCTGCTCATCTTGGGTGCTCCTGCTGGCTCCAGAACCTTGGGATGTCTGTGAACCGCACTCAGCCCCTCCGCCAGCAGGGGTGCCAGGATTAGCCTTGCAGTCATGTTTAAAAACTTGATCATAAAAGCCAGGAAGTTGGTGACTATTCCTTACCGATACTGTGATTTCTCCATCAATACTCCCGCTCACCAGCAGTTGACATTAGTTGGGGCATGAAAAGGCAAGTGAAAACTGGCACCTTGCCCCCTTCACCAGGCGCTTACCTGGTCTCAGAACACCCCCAAGGGCCAACACGTCACTATTGATGCACTTTAGAGAGTATGGTGCCTTGACTAAGCACCCCGATACAGGGAGACCCCACAATCATACTTGTTTGGAGGCCTGGAGATTTCTAGAACCTCGGTCGATCCACCTTGGTCAGATTTAGAATGGACGAGGGTGTGCTTTTCTTTTGAAAAATGAGAGAGAAGTGTTACACAGGTGAAATAACAGGAGAGACCCCTTTTCAGACAGATTTCTTGTGGAGGCTGAAGGTTTATAAAGGCACCAAAGCATCCATTTCCAAGCAGCACATGGCCATCGTCACAGGACACTACTCCTGCTGAAGACCCCGTTCCCTGCCCTTCTTCAGTTTGAATTCTTCCCCTCCACTCTCCAGACAGCGCTGATCTGATCGTTCCCACCTTCTTGTATTCCTGTGGGTGCTATTCAAGACACGAAACTCAAACTAAACTCTTCACTCAACGCCGACGACCTGCCACGTGCCCAGTCTGTGCTGTGGGCTAAGACAGCCTGGCTGCCGCGACCCCAAACTAACAGAGCGGAGCCGCCCCGCAGGAACCCACGTGTGACGCTTCAAGCAGAAGCAGAAGCGCTGCAGGTGCGAGGCAGCCTGAGAAGACTGGGAAGGCTCGGGAAGGTGTCACAAAGGGAAAAGACCTGGAAGGCTGACTGGAGAAGGGCAGGTGTCCTCTGGGACATCTAAACATTCGCGAAGACTGGGAGGAAGGTGATGTTGGGACACAGCACTGTCAGAAAAGGGTGGCTAGGAGGAGCATCTGGGCACAGTGGCTGCAGAGAAAGTGGTTCCCTAAAGGCACCCACTTACATCAATGCCTGGATTTCCTTCTATGCCTGCGCTGTGCCTTTAGCAACAGTCGCCAGTGGAGAACAGATGCGATGGCACCCGCCCCTTGCACAGGGTAGATTGACGGGCACGCCCGCCTTGCCTGCCACTTAACATCCCCGAGGGGCCCGGTGGCCGGGGGCATCAGGAACCATCCGGAGCACCCTGGGCGACCTGACGCATGGGTCCCTGGGGTTGAGACGGGGGGCGGGGGGGGAAAACGCACGTTTGGCCAGAGGTCGCGAGCCCCGGGGGGGTGCTCCCTGCAAGGCGGCTGCGTTCTCGGCTCCAGCCCGCTGGTGCCTTCTGAGCTCTACATCTGAAGCTCCTCACAGCCAACATCACGTCTTTAGGCTGTGCGACATGTCCCCCTTGTCCTTCCAAGGACCCCGACCAACCTTCAGGTCTTGGGTGTCATACCCGTCGCTCCTCCCTTGCAGGTTCCACGAAATCCAGAGACGGACTGGCCAGGCTCAACCTCCGCCTCGGGCCACAGACCCAGGGACGTGGCCGGCGTCTGTGGCTGGTGCAGTGCCAGGATTCCCCCTTTATGGTGGATGCATTTCCTTTTACTGGCTGTGGAGTTCATGTTCGATGCCTTCCTTTATGGACTGGAATCAATCAGGGACACAGCAGGAGCATCCAGGGGACCCCCCGCCCCCCGACGTGCTCGGAGGGCCCAGTGTAGGAGGAGGTCCCCGACATTTCTGCTACCTTCAGGGGAGCAGGAATTAGCTTGGATATTCAGTCTAGTTACCCTATCCATTGTGAGCTGGTGACTTAACATTTCATTGCTGGTAGCCCGTTCCTTTATCTGTAACCCAGTGGCTTCCAACCGCAGGTCCTCAGAATCCTCCGTGGAAGAGAAAGCAGAATGTCCAGGTTTGACCTTCACGACGTGGAGCTCTGGACGAAGCTGGTGCGCACAGTTTCAACGATCCACTGGGGTTCTGAAGGGACCTTCTGGGCAGAAATGCCCCTGCTTCACTGTGTGCTCATCTGTTGGTCACTCACCTCTAACTGCATCCCCCTAATTCCTCATCTCAAGTTATCCTTTACCCGCAAGTGCCTCTGTAATTCTTTCGGGCAGGCAGAACCCCACGCACTCAGAGTTTCTATGCAGGGTGGAAAATTTAGGTGAGGAAGCTGTGGTTAACCCAAGAAACTGGTTCTTCTCTGAAGAAAAACAGGGATTCTTTTTCTTTAACAAATTAAATTTAATTGATAATTCAGTTTCAGAAATAAAAATACCTTCTGAAATGAGTATAAATGTTTATTAATTTTTTTCAGAGTTTATTTCCTCTTTATAAGCAGATAACATTGATCCATTCTTATGACTGAATATTGTAAATAAATTAAAAATATAGGTGTATCAGTACCTTTATCCACCCTAAAAATACCACAAATCCATCAAAGTCTCAAAGGCCAAAAAAATTCCTGGATCTACCTTAATGCTTACGGCTGGAATATAGCACCTGATTGAAATAAAATAAAGTCGAGTTCACCTAAAGACTACCCCAAAAGTGCTTGGCATTAAAACTTAAGGACTCAGATATTTCAGCAATTTGCAAACTACCAACTATTTACTGAAATCACATAAATGAAATGAAATTCATAAAGGTCAGAGGTTCTAAATAGGCCAGTGTAGTACAGTTATGAGTGGGAAACATCACATTCCGGCTGTGGGTGGAAACCTATAAAAATATGACGGAACAGACTGTAGTAACAGGCACATCACCGCTTTTCTAGTAACACCGTCACTGCTACTGGCAACTGTTCTGGATTGTTTAGAACTCGCTCCCTGGTCATAAGGACACAGATATAAACAGAAGTCCTGCACTATTCTCTGTCAACAAGACGGAGGAGCAGAGGGCCAGCCAGCGCCCGCGCTCACCAGGAAGCGAACGAAGGCTGAGGGTGACGGCAGGTGGGGCCTGTGTGCTGGGCCCTACGCAGGGCACTAGGAAGCACACCAGACCCTGGTGGACACACCGCTCAGGCCGCAGAGGTGAAACAGAGCCTGCAGTCAGTCCCACACCAGTGAGTCAACCCAAAGATGTACGCAAGCTGGCCCGAAAGAACTTACCTCTCTGTCACCGAGTCCATTCCTATTCCCCCTGACACATCACAGAACTGAAGGCACAAGAGAGGTGTCTGCCTCCCTTCCTGCTGTGGCTATGGCTGCAGACACTTGTCGGTGTAACACAGTGCGCCATACACGGTTTTCCTTGAGAAGCCCCACTAATGAGCTCTAGAAAAAGCACCGATACCAAGCATCAATAACCTTAAAAACTCACTTTCACTAGCGGTTCTATCCTCCTCTCCAGTCAACAGACACCTTTGTGTTTCCTGAGGTCCCCACCGTGGAGGGCAGGGAAGGCCTGGACGCCCACTAATTAGACCGCACTGTCCTCAATGAGGAAGGGCTACTGTGTCCTCTGTCCAGAAACGCTAAGTGTTAAAGATTTTTGGGGCAGTCTTTTCTAATTTCTGAGAAGTTCTATCTCACGATATTAAATTAACTAAAGAGATGACAGTACCATTTATCCTTAAATGTAGCTAATCTTTGGATAATCAAGAAAACAAAACACTAATATCCTACATATACTCCCCTAGGGATAATCACATAAGCATATTAGATATGAATAATATTTCTAAAAATTCAAAAAATCAAACATTCACCAATTTTTTCTTTTTTCTCCCTGGTCTTGAATCTTGGACATTTTGGAATTTCCCACTTTCACTTTTCTTCTGTCCCGAGATCCTCCTAATTCCATGCTACTCAAGCCATGTACTTCGTTTTGCCAAAGGAACAAAGAAACCTGATATTGCATCACATTTAGCTACAATGTGGAAGTGACCCTGTCAGCGAGGGCACCGACCGCCACACGCTGCAGACCCTTCACTTCAGCCATGCTGCACTGCGGTCAACCACGGAGCTGCAAAAAAAGACTTTTTTCTCTCAACTTAATAAAGCTTGCCAGGGTTTCCAAGAAACAAAGTGTGACTTCAGCTTTTATTGCATGTGCAGGGACCACCGCTACAGAACCCGTCACAGGTCGCTCTCTCCGTAGAGTGCAGAGGAGAAGGCGCTATAGTCCAGCGCCCCGGGCACACCGCCCGGGCCCGCATAGGCCGGCATCCTCTTGATGCAGTACTGGGCCTGGTCTGGGGGCAGCTCGCGGCGCAGCTCCTCCGCCAGGATGTAGGGCTGCGAGAGAGAGTGACAGCATGTGAGCAGCCTCAGCACACTTTGGACTGTACAGTGTGTGCTGTTCAAATTTTTTTTTGAGATGAAAGCACGGAGACTAACGGGCATAGTACCAGCTCACCGCAGAAGGCTGCGTCTCACTCCCAAGAGCGCCTTTGCAAGGTCTCGCCTTTTGACCAGCGGGAAATTTTATACCTTTATTAAGTGGAAAAGGAACATTATCCTGTATTTCTCTGTGGAGCCAAAATGCAACTGATAAACACGGTGTCAGTTTCAGACCAGAGTGAAGGGGTCACGGTTTTACACCAGACACTGATGGGAACGAGGGGACGTTAAACTTAACATAATGGACTTTCTATTTTAAAGGTATGTGATGTGTGTTTAGAAAATGGAGTCATTTTCCTACTCAGTTTTTTTAAAAACTAAAACGTGTTCCCTTGCAGGAAACCTCTTCTAACAGAACAAAACTGACAACAAAGTCTTTGATTTTTAACGTCAGATTTCCAGTAGGAAACACGGTAATTCTGGCAGAACAAACTGGCAGTAGAGGGGGTTGGAGGACTCATGCTTATTGCTCCGGTATCATTGGACCCTCTGTCATCTAACCAACCCCATGACAAACATTGCCATCATTATCATTATTAGGGAGTTTATCTTGTCTGATGTTTTAAGGTAACAACCACAACCTTGCTGGTATATTTCAGCTTCCTCACTTGTTTTGCCTTCTTAGTTTGAACACCAGGTAAAGGGTTAATATCCCGAATTGATTTTATAACACGCAGAGATTTTTTTATTGTTTGAGGAGTGAGACACAAGTACTCTGAACGTGCGATTAAAATTCCTGCTTGGGGGCACCCTGGTGGCCTGGAGGTCCAGGACCCCGAAGTGGTCCCCCACACGTCCCAAGGCCCCAGGTACAAGACCCAGGGCAGGGGAACAACCAATGGGCACAGTGAATAAGCATTAACTGCTTCTTCCTCCTCTCTCCTGCTGCCCGCCTATCCACCTTCATTCCTGCTGCTCCTTCCTTTACATACAACAACAAACAACTACTTAATTTCTAGGCTACCTGTAATGAAGATTGCTACTTTTTAAGTAATTGAAGGTGACATTCAACTTTGCTCCAGAGACTGGACACAAAGTCAGGGTCACTGGTTCTCAGGAGAAGGCTCTCAGCTTCGCGACATCTGAGCTGCATGTTTCTCTTTCTGAGTCAGGGCCATCAGCCCAGAAGTGGGGCTGAGCCAGAAAAATGCAAAAGTCTATGAAATGTACACTCTCATTTCCTTTGGTAAAGCTCCCCATGAGGCCCCAGCATGCGCCGGGTCCACGAGCTCTGGGTGCTGTGAGCGCCCCGTGAACGGTATTAACATGGCCCCCACTCCCTCCATGTGCAGACAACTGCCCCCTTCTAGCAGCACAACAAGAAGGGGCCATTACGAAGGCAGAGGTCTGCCATCACCTTGTCGGAGGCCAGGATCCGGAAGGAGGCAATGACTTGCTCAGCAGTGTCTGTGTCGGCTGTCTCCCTCGTCATGAAGTCGATGAAGGACTGGAAGGTGACGGTGCCCTGCCCATTGGGATCCACCAGAGTCATGATCCGGGCAAACTCGGCTTCACCCTGAGTGGAGGTGGCACAAACTCCTGTTTCAGTATTTCACAACTTTCACCAATGTTGTTCTCCTGTCATCCATGACATGCAAGGTCCTTTTTGTTTGACACGTAACCTTCCCCGCGTTACCTCCAATCTCAGAACAGACTCCCCTCAGGGTGACTTCGGTCTGTTTAAAGAGCGCTGCAGCGAGAGGCCAGAGGCTCCTGACCTCAGATCTCCTTCCTACTGGGTCCCCTGCTGCCTCAGTCTTAACGAAACCATGGAAAACAATTCCGAGTGGGGCCACTTCTCAGATCCCAGTGAGCAGTCACACTGCTGACCAGAAGGTGGTTCAGAACACGGCTCTCGTGGTTTTTATTTTAAAGACTTAAGAGAAATGGAAACAATCCATGCTCAAAATAGACTAAAGGGAGGGTGCCTGGCTTTCTCAGCTGACTCACTACTACAACCGTCTTACGTCCTGAAATACTAGAGGAAAAGCAGATTAAAAATCCCCAGGACCAGGGCTGGAGACTATCAGAAGCTTGCCGGTGGGCGTGCTGTCTCACATGCTGGATGAAACTAAACCTGTACCTCTGGAACTAATGCTGATGTATAAATACAAGGTTCTTCAATACATTTTTAAAAAAAAATCATCGAGATACTGAAAGCCACCGAGTGCACACTTTAAGTGGATGGATTGTATTATGGTATATAAATTACATCTCAATAAAGTATTCAAAACTGCCAGGAAAGTTTATGTTCTCTCCCTCACTAGAAAAAAACCCTAACCAAAACTGAATACAATGTACGTCCTGGCTCCGGGAAGTTTCTTCTCTACAGCAGCATGCAGACCTTTAAAAGCGTTATTCTACAAAATGATCACAAACCCACCCCGAAAGTGCTGCCAGTCAGCTCCCGTGACAGCGATGCACGTCCCATGAACCCTTACATCTCAGTGGCATCCCTTCTCCTTACCAGATCATAGCCCATGGAAATCAAGCAGGCTCTGAAGTCCTCATGGTCCATCAGCCCGTTCTTCCTCTGCCAACAGACGGAGAGAAGCAAGAATGAGGCGAGGTGAGCGTCTCTGTGCATGACTGATGGACAAAGTCCAGTAGGGGGCCTTGTAGAGGTCACCTTTGCTTAATAGGGTGGGTGGCACCCACACGGGGACGTGACAAAGTCTCTCCTTAGGAAGGAAGCGGGGTGCGCCCCGATGGCTCAGTGGTCAAGTCTGGCGCAGCCCACAGACATCCCAAGGGCCAGGCTGCATCCCAGGGGAACATCAGGATGAGCTAAACAGACAGACTCTTCTTCCCTCTCCTCCTCCTGCCTGTCTTCAGTCTCCGGCACCTCTCCTCAAAGAGGAGCGTGAACACCAGGTCACAGTGAACGGGGACTGGCAGTCAAGCAGGTAGCAGCAAGCAGCACGAAGACCCGACATCTGCACAACCCTCCCTGCTCTCAAGACCGGGTCATTGTTCCCTCTCCCTCTGGCCCCAAATCCTGTGAGGGATCGGTTTCCACTAACTGCAACTCTCCCCTTTTCCGCATAGCCTCCTCCTGTCCCTCCACCCAAAAGTTCATGCTCCTCTTCCTCATTTCTCCCAGTCTCCTGTCGGAGCCCTGCTCCGATACTCAGCCCTCCGCCCTCCCTCCAGGGCACCTCATCCTCAGTCGCATACAACTTTCTGAGGACAGCTCTGACTGTGTGTCACCCACATGAAAACCTTCAGGTCACACTGTCCAGGCTGCAACCGTCTTGACTGTTTACCAAGACGAGTGGATTCTATTCCTACTCTTGCACTACTTTGAACAAACACTGCTGCCCCCTCGAGACATACGATCTTGAATGTTTAATTTAAATTCTGGACTTCTTGGGACCAAATAAACGTGCCTTTCCCCTGTGTGGTGGCCACGTAAGCGATGGCTTCCTGCCAGCAGGGCTGGTCTGTGCAGGGACGACCAGGGAGTCGCTCCAGGGAGAAGAGGCCACGCTGAGGCCACGCTCCCTTCAGTGCCATCTCTGACCTACGTGCTCAGGCAGCTCCTGGAGCCATACCTGCTGGCCCAGTCCGAGGCATGTAAGAGCCACTGACTGACAGCTGTCAGCCACATGCAGGCTCTCACACAAAGTAACCAAGAACAGAGCGACCCTTTGAGGGATTTTAACAAAGGGAATGTGCCTTAAATGGCATTTTTAGGCACATGATATACTGGCGTTTTCTTATAAAGAGTTGATTTTCCTTGATGTTATTCTAATAAAAATTACTTACAGCGCACCCAGGAAGCCAGGGCTGGGATGGAGACTATGCAAAGTCCAAGAACTGGTTCCTGACCCAAAAATGAACACAAGAAATATTTTTCTTGCTCTCTCTCCTCCTGCCTGTTACCTTCCTCTGAAAATAAAGTGCTTCCTTCTGTCTCTACCTTTCTCTCTTAAAAAATTAAAAATAAAAGGTAGGTAGCATTTTAAAAGCAACCCTTAACTTTTTATATGCCTTTACTATGAAAATGATCACCATTTTTGTTAATGCATTTTCTCTAAACATCTCAGGAACTGTTTTGTTAAAATCAAGTTTCTATGTCAAAAGAGTAGGTTAAACTTCATCGGGTCCTTTACCTGAACACTCAGGAAAATGACATTGGCGTCTAATATACAAGTGTTTTGTCAAAGACAACTCTCACTCAGGAGTGCACCTGTGCCCTCAACCTCAAGCCCCCAGGCTGCATCTCAGCTCAGCACACTCGCTCTGGTGGCGACTTCCTGACATGAACCGCCGTGTTCCTGCAGCCTGTCTGGGCCCCGAGACCCGCACAGGCAGTGTGGCCGTGTTGTTCAAGGACAGCTTCCACCCCGTGCTGCCCCACAAAGCAAGAGGGCAGTACCCTGTCGAAGTGGTTGAAGGAGGCCCTGAACTCATTCATCTGCTCCTGTGTGATGCCCTTGGCGTCCCTGGTCAGGATCTGCGTCTCCACCTCGTTGATGGTCCTGGCGATGGTGGTCAGCAGTAGCTCCCAGCCCACACGGATGTGCTGCGATGAGAGAGAAGGGTCAGTTCTCTCGTTTTCAGAGAGGGAAGGGTCACGCAGCCTCCCTCGTGCGTCCTTACTTCACTGCAGCGCTGGCAGCGCTCTGCTGGGATGCGCACACTACTGTGCCCACGTCTCCAGCTACAACACAGTGTCATCTGTGTGTCACTAGAAACGTCTGTCTGTCCACTTACAAGGAGCAGGAGGGGCCGTGGCTCAGACCCGGAATAATCAAACTTTACCCGTGCCGGCTCCCAGGGATGCACTGGGTCAACGTGGTGGACGGGTACAGTTCAACCACTGACACCCGCTCGGAGCAGAGCGGTGAGTCGACGCTGGAGGAGGGGGACGGGGATGACTAAGAACCCCAGCACCTGACCGTGTTTACACGGCGTGCTCTCACACGCCGACAGGGAGAGCCGAGCCATCCCGGGGTCAGCACCGGACACTGGAGGGCAGGCCGCCGAGGAGCGCGCGGCCAGCAAGGGGCGCACCTCCATGGTGTAGTTCGTGTGCTTGTTGTCGAAGACCAGGGCCTCCTGGATGAGCTGGTGGTCGCCCTCCAGCTTGTCGATGCTGCTCTTGTAGTTGATGATGTTGTGCTCGCACTGCTTCAGCTGGCTCATCTGGTCTTCCAGGGCGCCCGTGATCTGGACGGCACTCCGGGCGATCTCCTGAGGGCGCCAGAGTGGGGAGCTGGTGAGCGGCCTTGGGCAGTGCGCTGGCCGCTCAAGGCCCCACGGGCTTCCGTCCGGCAGCAAAGGCATGAGATTTTCTCAGGTGCCACAGAACCGGTGCTGATGACGGCCTCCTGATGCCAGACGTGACCACGGCACCAGCAAGGCGTCACCAAGGGAGGAAGGCGGGGCCAGTAAACGGCTCTTGGCTGTCTGGGTGATAAACTCAGAAATCAGCGCCACTCAGATATCACGTCCCTTAAATGTTCTGAAAAGACAGACGCCCTGTGAGGCTTCATGCCAGTCTCTTCCAGGCTGACGTCTACACGTGCAGGTCCTGTGGGGGGCTCTGGGCCTTTGCCCGCAGCCGCTCCCGTGCCCATCCCGCCCCCTCTGCATGACCCCCACAGGCATCTGAGCCGGAGGCAGGGGGCTTAGCACCAGAGGGACATGGCACTGAGGGGGGCCCAGACGCTCCCACACAGGGTGGTGCTGGGCAGGCGGGACTTGCCGTGAGTGGGGCAGCTCCCTGCAGGCCGTGCCTACCTCCATCTTGTTCTGGATCCATGGCCCCACAGCGTTGGCCTGGGCGGCAAACTGGCGCCGCAGACGCTCATTGGTGTGCTGGTGGGCCAGCTCCTCCTGCAGAGACTGGTCCCGGACGGGCACCAGCTGCTTCACCTGTCAGGCAAGGCATCAGGGTCAGGGGCCAGCTCTGGCCCAAGAGGACTGACCAGAGGGGAGGGAATAGTCCATAGGGAGGGCTAGCGAGGAGAGGGGCAAGGAGAGGGGTGGGGAGGGAGATGTAGAAAGGGGAGGAGTAGAGGTACCTACTCTAGGAACTAAAGGGAGACCTCAACTTAGCCATAACCACTCAGTGCCACTGAGGCTGCTGAAAGACTGGGGGAGTCCGCACGGGGAAGAGCCTTCCCTCCAGCCAGGGGCCTAGGCCCGCAGCTCCAACGCATGCGTGGGGTCCAAAGTGCAGAGTCATAAACTTGATGAGGGAAAACAAACGAGTTTCTCTGACTGAAAGTTAGCATCTCCTGTGATTGCGTGTGGGCAGCAAATCCAGTCATGTGTCGGGGACTGTGACTTCATCATAGCAGAGGTCAGACATTCTCCTGGATGGTTACTGCTTGCTCTCACAGTATTACGCACATGTCATCACTTCAAAATCCTTAGACTTCTGTTAATCTTAGTTTAAATATGCTAGCAATAAAGCACACACATTGCTGCATCCCAGCTTCTAAAACTAGATTTTGATATAACATGTTCCCTTTGCAACCTTAAACATTTTTGTGAATTTACAAGTATCAGAAGGGACACAAGGGCCAGCTCGGACTGCCAGAGGGACCCAATCCACAGGACAGCCTGGCGCCCCTGCCAGGCCAGAGGCTCTTCCCATGTGAGTTGGGCCCGGGAGGGCTGCACCTTTCCCGCTGTCCCATTCTCTTGGTGCCCTGTGAGTCACTCTTCACAGTGAGGCCTCGTTCTCTGAACCAGAGGACAAAAGAGCTACTCGAGAAGTCTGTCTTTTTGTGTGCATCTTCTGCAAAACTGCTGCTGATCTCCTTTAAAAATCCACATGGCAAATTTATTTTATAGTTTAGAGAAATTTGCTTTACTTGAAATATGACGTACTTCTCTTTTAACTTTGCAGCTCAACCTGACTGCTTCTCTTCACCCCGCTGTGGAAGACCAGAGCTAAAACAAAGTTAAAACGCAGTAACTACTCCCTCCTTCCTTTCTCCAGTGTCTGTTTCTTTTTTTCTCACCGCAGCTACAGTGGGTCATCACTCTACTGACAAACAACCTAACCTGCTTCCCCTTCCAAGGCCCTTTTGTCTCTGCAGTCCAGCTAAGAACCGTGCTCCCCATCTTCACACTACTGACCACCCTGCTACTCAGAAAAAAAAGGGGCCACAGAAACCAGTTTCCGCACTGTTGTAAGGAAACTGCAGTTGCAGGTATGTTTCCTGATAAGCACCTCAAATCCACTTACTCCTTAGCCTGTGTCTGCTGACACACATGCTCAGATGCCAGTTCATCTCACTGTGAGACAACCGTTATAAGTAAAACTATGAAAATAATTTCTTCTTGAGAAATGAGACATACATGGTAAGTCAATCCATGGACACTTCTCAAAGTCTGAAAGGCAGTGAGTTAGCAGGAGCCCATCAATTCCCTGCATAGTTTTCTAAGCAATGTCTGCATTTAAAATTCACACCCTGGGACACGACTATCCCACATTCTGTAACTTCTCAACAAAATACCACAGACAAGCCAGCTGCACCAGAACTTCAGCTGAGACTTAAGTTTCCTTACGCTACTCTAGGACCATAACCCGTACTGGTTACGCCGGCAACGACGAGATTTTCCCTGGAGTCCATATCCGTTTCCCTCTGCCAGCCAGGAGTCCCTGAATGACATTAACAATGCAGTGCTTCATCTGCGAAGCCTGAGATGAATGAAAACCTGACTCGGACGCAAACCAGGGAGGCACGCACTCGCTTCCCCAAGGGTTGGTCGGCCTCCTGGGCTCCAGCCTCAACCTGGAGCCCCCCCGTGGCCCCACCCCCAGCTCCACCCAGTCCTGTCCCCGCCCCTAACTCAGCTCCACCTCTAACGTTGGCCCCACCCCCGGCGCCAGCCCCGCCCCACTGGGTCCCACCTTGTCCCACTTGGTGCGGAGCTCGTCCATGGTGACCGTGCTGTAGGGGTTGCTGGCGCTGATTCTGATGCCGTAGCTCTGGATCACCTTTTCCACCTCGCTCTGGATGGCCATGATGGCCTGCCGCTCCGCGTCCGCCTCGGGCAGCGTGGCCTTGAACTGCTCATGCGCAGTGATCAGACTCTGCGCAGACAGAAGCGAGGAGCCCCGTGTTACTGCGGTGTGAGCCCCAAGGGCTCCAGCATTTCCTCCCACACGTGTGAGAGCCCGTGTCACTGCAGGGGTCTCCAGGAGAACCGACTCTCAGTGTTTCAGAAGGAGAAGAACTGATGCACAGAAGTCAAATCCCAGAAAGGGAAACAGTCCCATGATGATTGCCTAACTGATACTTCCGGAAATGACTGCAAGCTTTCCAAAAAAAGCTATCTTTAATCACGTTTGCTTTCATTACTTTTGACCCGCAGCTACAGTGGGTCATCACTCTACTGACAAACAACCTAACCTGCTTCCCCTTCCAAGGCCCTTTTGTCTCTGCAGTCCAGCTAAGAACCGTGCTCCCCATCTTCACACTACTGACCACCCTGCTACTCAGAAAAAAAAGGGGCCACAGAAACCAGGTTTCCCTGAAGCTTTCAAACAACCTCCTTTACGCAGCCCGCCCCCTGGGGTACTGTGCCAGACAGCAGCCCTCCTGTGCGGTGACAGAGCCGCCGTGGCCCCTCAGGCACAGTGACGTGCTGCACAGCTGCCACTGGTCAACAGCCAGCACACCTTTCAGGAAGCCAAGCAGCCACACGCACCAGATGTGGCTTCCAAGGCAAACTGACTCCATCCACGATGATTTTGGGTTGCTAACCTCTGCTACGCGGAGCATGCAAGAAATATCCCACGGCCTCTCTGACAGATGCAGTGGTCAGTGAGGCAATTTTTTACCCCTTCCACTCAGTGCAAACCCTCCGGCATGTTCCTGGAGAGGTGTGAGTTCAAAGCCCAACCTTCTACAATCCCTAGTGTATTCGGGTGATTTTGATGCCTCTTTCACAGAGAAGAGGTTTTGTTTTCTTTTTAGGGTCTATTGTACCTCAAATCACTCATATGGTCTCTGACTGTTTGACAGCAACTCTCCTCATCATGGTCACTTGAAAAGAGCCCTCAATGTCTTGTTTCCAACGTCTAGATTCCAGCAGAAATTGTAAGCAGCACATTTTGGATGGTTGGAGGCAGGTGCCGATTTATGGTTTCTGATGCTTGAGATCTGACAAAACTCTGCAGACTGCACACATTTTGCAAAGTAACTTGGCAGCCAATCAGCTGCTGTGAATAAGTAACTCCCAGAGCGCCCATGTCTGTGTTGCTCAATGGCTGCATTCTTTCTTAAAGGACACACCCTTTTACACGTACCACTCCTCTCTGACTGATGCAAGTGTAGCTATAGTAAAGCGCAGTGGACAGTTTTAAGCTGAAGTTCAAGGCTAATTTGACTTTCTAGCCCATTCTTCTTAGGACTGAGAGCGGGACAGAAGCCGAGCAGCACAGAGAGCCCACCTGGATCTCCTCCACGCTGTGCACGATGAAGGCGTCCTGCAGGTCCTCCGTGGCGCCCTCCATCCAGTTATTGAAAGGGGCCGCCCTCTTGGCAAACTCCAGGTGAAGCTGATCGATGGTTTCTAGCAATTTCTCCGTTCTCTGAGGTGGGTCAAATGAAGCAGTGTGATCAGAGATGAAACACAAATTCTCTGGAAATGTAAACATGCATGTCCTGGAGCAATGAGCACATGTCTTGTTGATCAGCACTCTCTCATCGACAGCATATACTCATGGCAGACTGACAACAGTCAAACGATGACCGAGCCCTGTAGCCCTTAAGTGCCATCTGAATCAAAGAACTGCCCGATAATCTCAGAGCAGCTCCGTTCTCAGGTACACTACATGCTCCCCGAGGAAGGCTGTGATTCTACACAGGTAGATGGCAACCTGCTTTCGGATAAGACATACTTTACATTAGGGGAGCCGATTTCTCCAGCCACGCTGGGTCACAGAAAACTACTCCTCACTGCACAATCAACAATGAAACAGGCGCTGTGTGACTTTCCCAAGTCGCCCCCCGGCATGGACAGAAGAGCAGACAGTGCTGCTCAGGCTTCGCTCGGAAAGCAGCACCCGCTTCCTTCCGGGGCCACACTCGGCGTGTCTGACGTGGCAGAGACATGGGGAACAGGCAGGAAAAGCATCCCCTCTCTACGTCGTCCGCCACTGACGAGATTTCCCTCCTGTTCTAAGTATCTGTGCTCTCTTCATGCCTGTGCTTCCCTCAGCCTTTCTCCCTCACACGACTGCCTGCAAACAGCCCCCTGGCGTCAGGAAGCTCAACACCAGATTTCAAACTTTCAGAGTCAGGGCAAAAAGACTCAGGAAAACTGAGACTCTTCTCCCCTTCTTGTTGCGGGGGTCACAGGAGTGAACGAAGCAGCCAACGGCAGGCCCAATGTCACCAGCCACTCGCGTGTTGCTGTCAGACAAGTCTTGTCACTGGGGAGGTCCAGCACCAACTCTGTTCACACCAACCTCCCTACGTGAGCACCAGCTGCTGTGCTGCTCTGCACAGACAGCTCAGTCCTCCCTGCTCCCCGTCTCTGCCACGGCTCAGCTTCCTCTTACAGGGGACACTTTTGGAAATTCACTCCGTGATACAAAATGGGTGCAGACCACAGCTTTATACTCCCTGGATTTTTAAATTAAGTACATTTCATTGCTATGTGGATAAATCATCGTACAAAGCCACCAAGTTTCTCTCTTTCTCCTCCTTTTCATAGTCTCTTTAGAGTCTTCTTTTCACTACACAATCTGCTCTGTCTTACACGCATGTCATAGAAAAACAGAAAGTTAATAACAGCAGCTTAATTAAAAAGCCACTTTTCAAAGATCTCATCTCAAAGGTGGCTTAAAGATGTCACCTCCAGGGCCTCTCTCCTCTTCTGGGTCAGTGTCCCCAGCCTGTCCCACTGGTCACAGATTTTCTGGCACCGGTCATTGACGTTCACAGCATCGTGATAGTCCAGCTCACTAGTGGAACAAAAACAAAGATTACAGTGACCAGCAAGTGGGGCAATATCAAACTGAAATGCTCTGCACATCAAAAGACATATCACGAGAACAAAGGGCACCAACTGACTGGGAAGAGATACTCGCTCGTCATACGTTGGACAAGGGTTTACATATAAAATACACAGAATCCTGACTACTCGACCACAGCAACCAAACAGGCAAGAAGCGGGCAGAAGACCTGAACACTCTTCCCCAAAGAAGACATAACAATGGACACAGACATGCAAAGAGATGCCTTTCACCACTTGTGAGGGAGTGCAAACCCAACCACTAGGCGATGCCACTCCAGACCGGCTAGAACAGCCTCGAGCACAGACACCAGACGAGTGTGGAGAGGGTGAAGAAAAAAGAACCCTGTCCACTGTCGGTGGGATGTAAACTGGTGCAACCATCTCGAAAACCAGTGTGGAGGTTCCTCGAAAGTGAAAAGTGGAACTACCATACGATCCTGCACCTCCACATGAGGTCTGTACCACCAAACATGAAAACACTGATGTGAGAAGCAGTGTGCACCCCACGTTCACTGCAGGCCTGCTTACGACAGCCAACCGGAAGCTACCGAAGCGCCCGTGACAGACGAGTGGATGACGACATCTATGTGCAGCCCGACCACAGGCAAAAACTTGTCATGTGCGACAACAGGGCGGAGCCAGAGGGGATGACCCCGGGGTACACCAGAGGAGAAGGACGAAAGTGGATGACCTCACTCCTATGTGTGACACAAGGAAACAGAAAACACAGAAACAAACAGAACAAAAAAGCTAACCCTGGGACCCTGACAGCAGCACTGAGGCTCCCAGGGCGGAGGCTAGAGGGTCCTGGGGTCCGATGGGCGGCAGGACAGGACGATCAGACACGGGGTGGGCGGGCTGTTAGCACCATCTGACAAAGAGTACGCTGCACACCTGCAGCCTAGCAGTGCCGGGAGTCAGCGCGGCCTCAAAACAAAGGCAGACGCTGCGCTTCACATGGTAGCACACGATAAGCACTCGTGACTCGATGAAACACAGTAAGGACTCATGCACGTTAGCAGCCGTCGGTGTGAACATCCCTCAGGCAGGAGGCAACACCGCATCTCACTGCTAACATCCAGGGCAAGGGGTCACGGGTGCTATTAATACGCTTGCTTTGGTTTAACTATATTTTCTGCTGTTTGAACAGTGACCATGGATATAACTTGTATAATAAAAATCCAGCTAGAAAAAAATAAATGTCCCCAGCTGATACAAGGAAAGCAGGACAAAGGTCCACTGTAAACATAAACTTTCAGGGATGACAGAGCTGGAAGGGAATTTCAGCGTTGTTCAGTCCACTGAAGCAAACACGGTCACTATTACAAGAATTTCTTCAAGTACAAGAATTAGTAAGACTCCTGATGGACAAGAGGCTTCTAAGGGAGACATACTGTCTTGTCAACGGCCCTCCCATGTCAGCCCCAAAGAGTTTTTTTCTAAGTGACGATGTGCCCGTCAACGAATCCAGCTATCTGAGCTGAACCACAGTAACTGGAACATTCAAACGAGTCAGGGCAGGTGGTCGTCCTGCACCCCCGTGTGCCCTGGGCACTGGTCTCACTGGCGGGTGAGCGTCAGGTGCAGAAGGGACGCCACGCCTGTCCGCACCAGATGGCTTCTGCAGCCGGCAGGACGGAGCCCGCCCCCGTCTGGACACAAGGCTTCTCACCTGTCCAGTGCCACTAGTGTGACAAGCAGGAACAGACGCTTCTTCCACAATGCCCGGCCCTGCCCGTGCGGCCTGTGAAGTCGGAACTCACTACTGACGCAAACTCTCAATTGTAACCCGGCATCTTCGGGAGTAAAAAGTGTGACTCTGGCACAAATTTAACCACCTTTTGATGAGATGAAACAAGACTCACACTTCAGGAAACGCCCTTGAAAACTCTCTGAAATGAGACCGTTCTCAGGAAAGCCCTGCCGGTCCCACATACTCATTTCCCAAAGCCTCCATTTCTTTCCTTCTTTCAAACTTAAATTCAGGTGTTGGTTATTCATTACTTTCCCTCTCACGTAACATGAACTTGTCCTGATGGAACATTATCGTTTGTGACAGAAGAGAAGCACATGGTTGTGACCTGAGGGCCCCTTCGCGTCGTGTCCCACTCCCACACGCCACTGCACGGGCACACGCGCTTCCCAGCTCCCCGCTGTCACACAGACCGAACACAGCAGTGACCACGCGGCCTTCAGTATTCAGTGAGAGGGCCGTGGCTCCTCAAAGTCAGGAGCCTCGCAGTCCACAGGGACCCCACGGCTCCCCTCTGCATGGCTGCCTCTGGGGGACATGGGCCCCCTCATCTCGACAGTTCTGCACCCCAGCGCTGGACGCTGCACAGCTGTGCATGTTCCTCAGCACTTGGAGGGCACGAAACCCCTGACGACAGTTTTAAGAAAGGCATGCAGGAGAGGAACGTAAGTGACAGTAAGATGAGCATGGGTTTAATTTCTGCATGTGACTGACTCCTCTCCTGAATGTGGAGACAGGCCCTGGGGATGCCAGAAATAGCTGCATAAAGTGATTACTTGAATCTATGGGAAACTCATGAAAACATCCAAGTTACTCAAGGTTATCTCGTCTGTTTCCATCTCTTTATCTGTGAGTAGTTGTTACTTAGCAGGCAAATCTAACAGCCAAGGAGCACGAGTGTAAGATGAAGGCCACAAATGTAGTATCCAAGCTAGATATGAAGAATACAAGTAATTGAGTCTATTTGGAAAAGGTGAAAAATAGGATGTGTTAATTAGGGAGCTTGCTCTGTTCAAAAGTGAGAAACCTGGGAGTTTTAAAATGTAACGTGAAATAAACGTTTATGATTTATTTCTATAAGCTATCACCATGTGACTGGCACTATAAACTTGACAGACATCAGTGATTACAGTGGGAGGATGCAGGAAACTGGATCTTGTATTTGCCGGCACACCCTGGTGGAGTGGTGGTGGGTCACCTGTCTCCAGCCAGGGCACAGCCCCCATCCATCCCAAGGACTGGGGCTCACCTCCCGGGGCGGGAAGAACAACCAGTGTGAGCAACTAACTAAAATAAATGAAACATTTCCTCCTCCTCTCTCTTCCTGCCTCTGCGGCCTTTCATTCTGCTGCACCCTTCTTTAAGAAAAAAGAGGAAAAACTACATTTCACATTCATCACAAGGGTGCGAGGGCCTGAAAAATACTCCTCCCCCAGAGGCCCAGGCAGCTGCACTGGCTTATCCCAGCCTGGCTCAAGCCCACCCTTATCCCCCGCTGGACAGAACTGAAGTAGCATGTGTGTGCTGGCCAGAGGAGGGGGCTGAAATCTCCTCTATCACTGCACCCTGGCTTCTGAACAGGTGGTGCCCATTCCGGCTCTCGGGTGCGGCGCTTGTCCCTGTGGGAAGCTGGGCTCCACCGCAGCAGACCCAGCGCATGTCCACGTCTGAATGTGGCCAACTAGGCGCAGAGCCCCCAGCCTCCTCCCTAAATGCAGCACTGGATGGCAGGCACCCCGTCCCTGTCCCCACAGCACATGCACGTACTTGAGCTCCTGGGCGATGGCTGCGATCTGCTCCACCCGGTCCTGGTGTGCAGCCAGGTCGCTCTCAAAAGCCTCATGCTTCCGCAGCAGAGCCCGGATCTCAGTCAGCGACGCCGACTCATAATCCTTCTGCAGCAAGATCTGCTCTTTGCCTGGAGGGGTGCAGGAGTGTCACCGCGGGTGACAGTCAGGATCCCAGGGACGAGATGGGACGGGAAGCTGAGGGCAGAGGCAGGGCACTAGGGGCCTCAGCAGTTACTCTGCTCAGAGCCCCAGGCCGCAGGAGGGCGCTCTGCCTGCACATGAGGGCGGGGAGAGCGGGACAGAGTCCTGTGTTCCGGGTCAAACCATTGTGACTCAGACCCCACACCACCCAATTTCCGATGTGGTGCTCGTGATAAGGCAGGTTTTTGTTTTGTTTTAATCCCTGGCCCCGGGTCTCAAACCCAGGTTCATAGGCTTCACAGGGTCTGCACCTTAGCCACTGAGCCACAAAATTGTGCCCACGAATGTTTCTTCCTTCCTCTTTTTAAAGAAAGGTGCAGGTAGGAATGAAAGTGAGCAGGCACAGGGAGGAGGAAGAAACGTGTATTTACAGTTCATCTTGGTTGTCACCTACCTGCACCCTGGGACACAAACCCAGGTCCCTGGGGTGTTTGTGGACTGCACCCAGTCAGAGACAGTGGACACAACTGCTGCTCCACTAGGGCGCATCCCAAATCTTTCTTAAGTTAGCTGTTGCTGCAGTTAAACTGGATGGACATGCAGTCCCTGACTGACGACTTAGAATGTAATTCTACAAGCTGGGCGTGGGAGAGAATGTCCACACATTTGATGGCAGCGACACAGCACCAACGTGCACCAGATGCCGGTTTAAACACGATAAATATGAACTCACTGGCCCTTCATGAAGAACATGGAGCTCAGAGGGTAGAATGTGTCCACAGGACACAGCTGGAAGCACCAGGCTCCAAGTCCCCGCCTCCACTGTCCCCTGAAGGGTTAGTGATGCAACAGCAGGAAAGCAAATGGAATGGGAGTGCGAGGAGCCTCCTGACCTTATCCAGACAGATGACTAAGCTCCAGGGAGAATGCTTGTATTTATCAGGGCTGCGGGACAGTCATGTTCGCAAGGCGTGAGGAGGTAAACCCATCTTGGTGAAGGAGTGAAGGAGGAAGTTGCACAGAAAACGCACCTTGCACGCTCCCTCTCGGATTTTTCTTAGTGGAAAGTCACACTGCTGGGCAGCACCAAGTAAACGCTTTACTGGCTGAACCCAGAATCCGGCAGGACCTTGGGGCCCAACGTTAGCGAGTAAGTGCCAGCGGCACCCAGCAGAGGAAGTAGGGAGAGAAGGCCAGGCCACGCAGGCGAGTGCAGAGGGTGCGCTTCGGTGCTGCTGTGAAAAGCACACGACTGGTCTGCTCACCGTAAGCCCACGTTTCATGCGTGGAGGCCTTCTGCCTGAACTTCTCCGCCAGGTGCTCCAGCCGCTCCAGCCTCCGGATCTCGTTGAGCAGCCACTCCTCGTAGCCTTTCTCCGCCTGCTCCAGCCGCTGCCAGGCCCCAGCAATGTCCTGGGGGGGGGGGGGACACACACACATGAGGACCCTCTGGGTCCCGCCCTTTCCTTTCCTTCCTCTTCCCTCAAGAACCGCTGCGCTCCTTTGGTGTCTAAGTATCTTCATGTCCACAAGGTCCCTAGAACGAATACAGCTGTTCTTGCCAGAAAGCAGGTGCACTACTTCGTCTCAGTGTGGATGAAGGAATACAAAGTGCAACTTTCTGACCAGAAGCTCCCGAAACTTCACGGTGACTCCATTTAACTCGACTCTTGGTGACCGGGATCCACGCACAGTGGTCTCGGTCACAGTGTCCCAGCGACGCTGGCACACGGAGAGGCCCACGAGGGTGCAATTCTTGCACGCCTGCCTGTGCAGCTTCTGTGGGGTCAGCAGAGGGAGGACAGGAGAAAGCAACACGCTTGGTTCTGATGCCACATGTGGGCATCAACACAAAATGGGGTGAGGGCACCGAGACTGTGTGGCCCTCAGGCAGTGACAGACCCCTCTGAGGAGCTGGCGTTCGTGACAAGACTAGAATGGGCCCTGGGAAGTGCACTGGAGGTTCTGAGAAGGAAGAAGACAGTCTGACTTGTGTTTTCAGAAGATGACGGGGCTGCTGTCTGGAGAATGAATTTTAGGGACAAAACAAAAAGAGCCAGCGTGGGTGACAGGGCATCCTGCAGGGGCTGAGGTGGGGCTGAGGGTGGACACGGGAGAGGGGACGACCTGGGAGCACAGCCCAAGACAATGGGGCAACAGGACGCAGAGACTGCCAGGAAGGAGGGCCGAAGTGGACCTGGGCCTGGGGCTCCAACAATGTAGGGATGTGAGGCTGGTCACCAGGGCAGAGAAGTGGCAGGCCTCAGGGTATGTCAGCTCTGCACGACCTGGGGCCATCCACGTGGACAGAGAAACCTCAACTCGGGCAGAACCTGGGGCTGGGCAAGAGGCTATAAGTAGGAACTGAAGCCAGGGTCTGGAGGACATCGCTGGGAGGCCGTGACACAGAAAAGAGGGTCAGTGCCACGCGAGCAGCAGGTTTGTCCACGCACTGGGAGGGGCAGATCCTGAGCCACGTGGAATAACTCGTTGGGGAGGTGGCAAGAAGCCACAGGCTTGAAAGCAGATTTCAGAATGGCTGGTTTGCAGAGCAAGGCTACTGAGAACGTGAAACGAAAGTGGCTGGGCTGTAAAACTATCTGATGTCCAGTTGTCAGTGGACATACTGAGGAGGAGACTCTCGGGAAGTCGGACTGGCAGCCCGCCCTCCCAGAGAAGAGTAAAATAAGCAGGGTAGTGAGGGGCCAATAGTCAGTGTGAGGACGGCCCTCTGGTGCTCTGCTTCGAGAGACGGCTGTCCTGGGACATGTGGGGGGATCATTTTTTGCTGGGCAGGTTCTAAGAACTTCTGTGGGTGGATGCAAGTGACTGTAAAGAGGGAGCAGCTGATGGTGCAGAGAGCAGGCTGGAGGAGCGGTGAGCCTGGGATGGGGGTGGAGGCCGCATGGCCCAGCAGGGAGCCAGGGAGAGCAGGCCGGCGAGCCATGGAGACGCCCTGAGGGCCCCTCATCAGGGGTCTGCTCAGGGTCAGGCACCGTGTCAACAGCAGAGGCGGCACCAACTGCTGGAGGACAGAAACACATCCGATGATGTGAGGACAGGGGTACGGTCACAGTCCGACGGGAAGGTGGGCACGCCTGCCCGCCTGCTCACCGAGACGAGCTTGCCCTCAGAGGGCATGAAGGCCGGCCGGTTGCTGATCCGCAGCTTGGTCTGCAGCGTGTTGAAGTTGATCTCCAGCTGGCACTTCTCCTGCACGCGGGGCGGCTTGTGTTTGCGACGATAGTCCCGGAAGTCCTCCAGCTTCTTCTGCATGGCCTGCATGGTCTTCTCGGGGGCCCGGTTCTCCAGCCAGGGGATCGTGCGGCGGATCCACTCCAGCAACTGCTCCGCAAACACAGACGCTGCTGGAACAGCACCACCTAACCACCTCCCGGCCAACACGCCAGGGTGGGGGACGACACCCCTCACCACGAGGAGAGGGGTGTGCGCCCCACGCACTGTGGCCGAGCACGGCCCGCGGCCACCCACAGCCACCCGCAACACCCAGCACAGGTCAAAACTCGAAGTCACACGAAATCATGTTTTACAAAATCGTGACATCAAGTACAGGAAACTCAGGGACAGACGTCAGCCGACACATACTGGATGGAGCTTCCGAATGAGTGACAAGGCCCTGGCGTGCAGTGTGCTACGGTCAGCAAAGAATGTGGCTTGACTTAACGCGTATTTCTATGTTCGACAAGCTCAACAATCTGATGGACTTGCGTACTGGACACGTGTACTGTACATCTAGACCAACTCAATGTCAATCCGAGTTGTAAGGAAAGTCACACGATGAGAATGGAAATGGCCATGGACCCTAGGACGACGTGCACTCCTGTGCTGCATGGTCGCCAGTCCCTGAGAAGCGACTCACTGAAATGCAATCATTTCCATGTGGGTCACTTGAAAATGACAGCAGATACGAGTCAGAGTTAGTCCAAAGAGTTCTCTACCCTCGCTCTAGGGACTGAGGAGCGCACACAGGGGCCGAGTGAGAGGAGGAGACACAGGACGAAGGATGCGGTCCCTCGGTCCTGGCCATGCGCAGCTCTGGAGTCGGCCGGGTGGAAGCACGACACTGAGCTGGGCCGCCCCGGCGGTAGCAGGAGAGCGTAAATGCAGGATCTCGTGTGTGGATTAATGCAGACCACTGCCTGGCAGACTGACTCCAAGCGTCCTGAACCCTGTCCCAGGCAGACCACAGATGAGCCGGATTAACTCACACCAGAAAGACTCGGTCTCTGATGTGAGTCTGACTGAGTTCATCCCAGAACAGACGTGACCATGGGCCTCATTTGGCCACTAAGTTCTCTGGGGAAAACAACAGAATGGCAGTGCTGGGATGGCTTCATTTCCATTTATGCTACACAAATGCAAAGGAACATGCAAAGTGCTACTCTACGCAGGAATCCAGCTGCAGAGCTGTGGACAGGCACCACAGAAGCAGCACAGGCATCTCACGTGGAGGGCCTGGTCTTCCCTCGTTCCCTCTGGGTGTTCGCACACCCCAGGCTAGGCCAGCTCCTCCCACGCTGGTCTGTGGGGCCGGGCCGCTGGGGGTGGGGTACACCCCTGTGGTGTCAGAGCCCCTGGAGGAGCAGGACGAGTAACACGTGTCTCTCGGGCCAACCCCGGAGGGGCGGAGCTGAGAGCAGAGAAGACATGCAATGTCCTTGAGGCTTTCGGGAGTCTAGACAGGCCCTCGTCCTACTTTTATGCCAATAATTATGTTGCTACAAGATGAACCGCTCCTGGAATCAAGTGTACTTTTCTACTTGTATTCTCTCTGAGATGAAAAATGCAAAGGAAAAACACACTGATGTCCGTGCTCGCCCTCTGCCTCACCCTCTGGTGGAGTGGACAGGACTGTGGTCACCCGTTTCCTTTACCTCACTCGCTAGCCTCTCATATTCTTCCATCAGCCTCTCATTCTCTTGATTGACAGCCAGAACCTTACATATCCTGTTAGCCGCGGTCTCGGCCTGTAAAACACAATCGGTAAACAAGACAGCTCTGCCGACGCGTGGACACAGACGGAGGCGCAGGAGGGACAACGGGAGGCGAGCTGTGGTGTGCGGACGCAGGTTAGGGCGGGCGGAGACTGTCAGTCATCTCACACCTTTTACATATTCCACACAGACTTACACGGCAGGCGGAAATGCTGCAGGGGTGACGAGAAAGACCATTAGTCTAAACACAAGCTTTGTAAAACATGAAGCAAGTTAGTGACGGAAATGTACGGTCACAGACACCGAAATGCCATCCACAAATGCCCACTGGCCTCCTGACTACAGTGAGGCTGTCTGAGCACCAGTCCTGAGGGTCAATAAGTGACTGATGTGGGTTCACGGAAACCTCTCTCCGGAGACGAATGCCCAGAACCTGGAAGGTGGACCCCTTCCGGGAAGCTGAACTTCCTCCAGGACTTGGTGTAACCTATACGGGAAGACGCTGCGGTATTAAGTCACGTCCTCCTGCCGTATTGTGGAGGGGAACTGGGGCCTCAAGGCAGGATCACAAGGTGGATCAGAAAAGGCAAGTTGCCTGTCTGGGGTCCCAGGCCCATGGCCTGTGGCCCGGCGTCGCCTCCAATCCCTAGTTGGGGCCCATTTCCAGTTGTCATTTGCTCATAGAAGAAATATTCTGTCCACCCCGGTCCAGATGGAGTAGACTCCAAGTAGAGAGAGGGGCGAAGAACAGAAACGGGAGTGTGGAGAGAGTGGCAAACCACTCACCCACAGTACTGTCCAGCTGTCTGTCACGGGAATGTGGACTTTTCTGAGGTCCTAACACTGTTCTCCTTTTGCTGTTTCAGTTAACGTCAGATTAGTCCTGAAAGATGTTAGGACAGATCACTGCACAGTGAGGTGGCTTCTAGGCAGAGGGAAAGGCACTCGATTCTCTAGCTGAACTGCTTGACTGCTCAGTGAAGTGGCCCAATGTTTCTCTCAGCACAAATGCCCCCCATTTTGTCAGTGAAACGAAAGCACTATCATCCTGGAAGGAAAGAGACTTCAGGAAGGTACTCGCAGTTTGGAACGTGCTGTGTTTGGCATTATAAACACGGAGAGTCCCAGATCAGATGTGACGCACACACACCCAGGCACGTGCACGCGTGCGCACACCGCACACACGCGCACACAGAAACGCTGCAGCGGAGCGGACGGGGTGCACGTGGCAATACCTGCTCTGCTCCCGCAAAAGCATGGTAGAAGCAGGAGACGTAAGTCATGATGGCTCTCTCGTCAGGCTTGGGGGTGTTCACAATGTCTGAGGGAGGGAGAACACAGGACAAGACACAGACGAAGAGCAGAAACCGGGTGAACAGAGGGAGGAGCGACTGCTGTGTCCTGGGCCCACACTCCGACCTCAGGAAGGCCGGAAGCGACTGGCGGGGTTCAGGAACACAGAGATGTAACCAGCATGTTTCTCAAACAACCCCACCGACGAGGGCATGAATCTGGGGACCTGTGTAATGCACAGCGCTGTTTCCACCTCCTCCTGCCTGGCAAGGGTCCAGCACAACCTCTCCATCTGGAAGCGCTGCCGCCCAGCAAAGCCACTGCCTGCTCCTCGGCCGGCTGTCCCTCTGAGAGTGTCCCTTCCTGTCCTGTCCAGAAGTGTCCAGGCCACGCAAGGCTGCCACCCTGAGGAAGGAGGTCTGTGGGCCTCTGCGGACAGGTCCCACCCCCCAGAATCACCGAGGTGACAAATTGCTGAAGAGAGCTTGTACTTATCATCTGTACCGGTTGCTGAAATGGTCACAGGAAGAGAGCAGCACACACCCTTTCCTCCTGTGTGTGCGTGTCTGTGTGTACGTGCACACGTGCCTGTGCATGTGCTTTAAATTTGGGTTGGTCGCTGCGAGAAAAGAACACCTCGTAATGCCCTAAGGCACCCTTGTTCCAGAGTTTCCAGAGGACATCAGGAGGGACAAGGGGTGCAGACAGTGCGGCATCTTCAGGAAAACAAATGCGAGCAGCACGCTGCTGCCATGACAGAAAGAGCGTTTCAAAGACAACCAAACTAAGGACAGGCGAGCCTGCACTCAAAGGGAAAACGGGTGGAAACGGAAGCCAGAGGCGAGGGTGGGCATGGACTGTCTGGGGACTCAAGGAGGCAGGACAGCCTGCGGGTGGGCGGGTGGTGCCTGAGTCCCTGTGCAAAACCGAGGCTTCCCGCTCTGGCTGCCTCAGCGTCCGTCAAGGAGCGGCCTCCCAGCCCGCCTGCCCGCCCACGGGTTCGGGTTCCACTGGGGCAGCAATGCATGACGGGCGCCCGATGTGCAAGCAGCTGGCCAGACAAGGAGCTGCCCAGGGAGGCCCAGCAGCTTTGAGAGGCGCAGTCGCGGGCAGTCCCGAACCAGCGCGTGGACAGGATCGCCCACCAGCCAGCCATGAGACTCGGGGCTGAGTTTCAACCCCGCACAGAACAAACACCCCCAGATGGGCAGGGCTCATCTCCAAAGAGGAGGACCCAACCACGACCTTCAGAACACATGGGAGAGGTGGCCGCGTCTCAACAGTTCTGACTGCAGGCCCACTGAACCCTCGGAGCCCCATTAAGGTCAGGGGCCAGCACAGGTGACAGTCGAGCTCCCCAGCAGGGCCAGGGCCTGGGAGGAGCATGCGGATGGGGGTGGATAGGCGTGCATGAGGGCTGATGAGCGTGCTCACACGGGGCTGGGTCAGATGTGGGTGGAGACCAAGCAAGGGAGGGAGGCTGGTTCCTGAGGGTATAAGCTGCCTACACTGATGTAAGCTGTGCCACCATCTTTTGCCAGAAGATTCTTAGGAGATATGACAAAGAACATAATACAGCATGTGAGCATGGAAGAGTAAAGATGGAGAAAGTAAGGGAGAAGAGGGCTTGTTGGAGAAGTGACGAGTGTTAACATATTTCCCAGCTGTGGGCAACTAGAAAGGGTGCTGCCTGGCCCAGGACCGGGAGTCGAAGCAAACACGCAAGAACTAAGACAAGCGAGACCGAGCCAGGGTGAGGCATGCAGTGTGCCGGGCATTGCAGAGGCCACTGAGGTCCATGTCCTCCTCCCTCTCAGTGTCAGGGAGAGCATGCAGAGGGGATGAGCTTCGACAGGACAGACAAGAGGAAAAGGAAATGTGTTTATTGCGGCTTCACTGTTTTGTTAACCTCCTCCCTCTGAAGAGCGTTGGTGGGAACCGAGTCCTTCTGAAGAGCTGACACAATGGACAGGTGAGCAACCATGTACCAGGAGGGACACAGGTCAAAGACCACATTCAAGGACTGAATTCCAGCCCCAGAACGACACGTTCAAGTCTTCCCTGGACCTCCAGCAAGGACTGCCCTGGTCTGGAAGCAGGGTTTGCCACTAATCCCACTAAGATGGTCATGCGGGAGGAGGGAAGGTCCCTAACCCAAGACGACCATGGGCTGGATAGAAAGAGGGAAGGAGCCACAGGCAGAGGTAGCGGAGACCGCCACAGGGAAAGGCAGAGTCAGCCTGGGGTGATGCCATCATCAGCCAAGAACAGCGGGTGCACCCAGAGTCTGAGGAAGCAGGGAAGGATGTTCCACCACAGCCTCTGGAGGACCATGGTCCTGATGACACCGTACACCTGATGGGAATGCACTTCTGTGGCTTTATTCTCTCAGTTTGTGGTAATTCACTATGAACACGGTAATAAAATCACCAACAACAAGGAGGAGCAGGAAATGCCTAGCAACTGCAATCATGTTCTTTGCTTTTCCCTAACTGCTCCGTAGCGGAGGCAGCAGCCCACGGGAACGACATTCCCAGCAAGACACTAACGAGCAGCTAGTTCCTCAGGGCTTGGCGCTCCTACAGTCCTTGCTGCAGGGCCTGCTCCTGGTGGGTGCTCAGCAAGTGCCGCGAACAAGGGACGCGAGCAGTCCCCACACTCCAGTTTTCAGCAACAGCTGCAGCACAGCTCACCCATGAAATACAAAGGGCACAGCAAGTACCTGAAACTGGTCCCCACCTTAGAAAGGCTAACCTTCAAAACAGTTACAAATTTTTTCAGCTCTAACTCCGTTCATCTAACCTAGACTAGCTAAAAAGAAACATGAAAGTTGAGCACACTGTGGCCAATGCTCCATCCTCTGTACTTCCGCTCTGTTCCTGCGAGAGGAAAGGAAGGGTTTTCCCTTGTCGTCTTACGCAGTGTCCAATATTTATTTGCTAAACTTGTCTCCAAGTGATGAGAAAAATACATGTTACAAAAACAGAAAGAGGAAATTCTTATTTAAAAATCACAAACAAAAGCATTGCTTCCTTGCCATAATCAAATCCTTTCACTATAGTTTTGCTGGCTTGTTTTTGAGCAGGATTTTTTTAAAAAGCATGAATAAACAACACATGAAATTCTCCAAGACTCATGTGGCAGTGACAAAAACCTGTCAGGAATCCCAAGGACTTCAAATGCTACTGGGTTACACCTTTTGTAACTTCCCATGCGTGGCCACGAGAAATGCAGACCACGGACTTTATATGTTAGTAAGCTCGCTCCTCACCTTCAGCATCCAACATTTTTGGGATATCCAGGTGCTTCTCTGCAATTTCCATGGCCAGGTTAATATTTCCTACTGGGTCATCCTGCATGAGAAACAGCACAACAGTTTTTGAAAATAATTTCTTGCACAGGACTTACGATGTGTCGAATGTTCTAAGAAGATATACTATGTCTTCTCTGGGAGAAGACCTTCCCACCCACACATAACTGCAACCATATAATTTTCCTTCATATTTTTTTCCAGTCACATCAAACATGTAGAGAAACATCGAAAGTGACAAAACACACGAGCCATGCACAGCCAATTTGTAGCAATGTGTGAGCAAAAGACCAAGAGAACAAGTGCTTGGTGAGTGGCCAGGAGGCTGTCAGCTGTCCTGCACAGACAGGTGCCTGGCACACAGCAAAGCTTGTTCCAGCGATATTAGTAACAAGAGGAATTGTGAAATGAGCATCTTCCAGATCTCGTAGGTGATCTTGGAGAACATTTAGTCCAACACTCTGGTCTACGTCTGAGCCGCCAAAGGGCAGGGCGGTGCGGGGCGCCAGCTGCCGGGGCGCCCTGGTCACTGAGGAACAGATGGAGAGCTCGGCCACAGTGAAGTGGCACATCTGCAGTGCTGAAGGCCAACAGGAATGATAACGCAACATTCTAAATGAAGGCTCTGATAGTTTTATTCTTCAGATCACATCTATTTTCTACTGTAAAGTGGCTTATATAGGACATAGAAAATAAACTTAACCAGAAGTGTCTAATGATATACTGAAAAACTAAAAGGTTTGTTTCACATTTCTTCTTCTGAACCACTGAAAAGACCAAGGCTTGTGAATCTGAAATGAGTGTGGAAAGAAAAATCAAAATGACAAGACTGTTAGTCTGGGGATGACTTTAATAAATTTTAACATCAAAGCTACTTAAAACATTTCAGAAGCTGCAGTGAGGGTGCCTCGTGGCTCGGGCGGCTGAGACAGCTGGGGTGTGGACCACGTGGAACCCAGGAACCCGGGTTAGAGAGCCAGAGCTGGGAAAGGCCCAAGTAAATAAAAATGTTTCTCCTTTCTCTTTAAAAAAAAGAAAAAGAAAGAAACTACAATAAGCACAACCATTTTAATGCAGTACATACATTTAAAAAGTGCAGGCTTCAGAAAATACCTTCAAAGTGCTCAGGGAAGAAATCTAAATAAATGTCCAATTATTTTAGTTGAAGTTTTTTCAACTAATTGTTAAAAAGCATACCATAATTTTCTTAAAAGCAGCCATATCGCAGTGAGTCTTACACCTGCATGTTTTATGTAAAAGCTTCTAAAGCAAAACCGAGTAAAAATTTCTTCTTGTTTTTAATACGTAAGAAAGTTTCTGCCTTAAAAACACAGAGTGATCCCTCTGCGCTCAGAGACTCAGGTGATGGGGGAGTCAGGGACCTGATTCGAGGCCCAGGCAGGGACAAAAAAACAAGAGAATTATTCTGAAATTTGTGAAAGCTCTCTTTAGGCTGTAACTTAGAGAAAATTTCACAGTTAAGTATTTCCTAGCTCAGCTACCGGTCATGTGACCTTGAGCAGATTACTGAATTTCTTAATTTCCTCCTGTGTGAAACTGGGGTGATAGTATCTACTTATAGATGTGTGTTCCGGGTGACCTTACCCAATGAAGACGGAATATATGTCCATGTGGAATATGTGTGAGTGTGTACTACACATATGAACACATATGTGCATAATATATTTAGTGTCTACTCTAGAACTGTATAATTCCTAGCTGCTCTTGTTAATTATGATTTTTCACCCAGTTTTAGATGGCCAATTACCAGAGGTCTGGCAACCTTTTGTAATAAAAGCTGACCATTATAATCTGCTAAGGAAACTAAATCCATCTAGTACAATCCTTTCATTTTGTAAATGTGACAGATTAATTGAAAGAAATATACATTATTGACATGTTTCTAACAATTCAAAATAATCCAAGGTTAAGCAAACATATATGCTTTGAAAAGCTGAGAAACTGGCCCCTTCGGCCTCCTAAGCCACCATCCAGGACAGAAACGCAGTCTGTCTTTAGGAACAAGCAGCTCTCCGTGTGCCCCCCAGTGCTCACTGGGGACACGGCCGGAGCAGATGCAAACCTACAACGGCGGTGAGAGCGGGACACACATCCACGCCCGCCAGAGAGCACAGGCCAGACACATGCACAGGTGACACCACAGCACAGAAGAGTGGGCGGCATGGCGGGAATGACCGCTCTGCAGGAGTCCAGGGCGGCAAGACTGGTGAACACAAGCATGAGAGGAGGCAGGGATTTTTTTTATTTTCATCCCAGATTACATTTTTAAAGAAATAATTTGAAAACTACTTGAAAAATAAGCTTTTAAGGGAGAATTAAAGTTCCTCAATGGAATTTTCCAAAAAGAGAAAAAAAAAAAATCCTGAAAATTAAATTTCTTTTCTTAGACTACAGCGAACAGTTTCTATCAACAGTGAGTCACTTATGAAGTGCCCATGAATAAAAGAATTTCAATCGGTTCAGAGTGCATGTGTCTACTATGAGCCCTTTACAAAGGTAAAGGGAATTTAAAAAGGCTTGGGGTATCTGAACGCTTCTTTCCCAAACTATAATTTCACTTCCCGTATTTGCAATCCAGGAGTGTAAACTCTGTAAGAAACATAAAAAACTGTACGTAGCAAATCAACACCTCAATTCGAGCACAAAGGCCGACTCGCTCTGGGTCCTGTGCAGCCTGCCACCGCAGGAGCATCTGCCGGCCGCCCTGGACGTTCACTACGTGCAGCCTGCCCAGGAGTAAGTGCCTGGCAGCTAGCGTCTGTGCACTCCGTGCAAGGTGCCCGTTTTCGAGACCACGTGCTTCGGGACCACGTGCTTCGGGACCACACGCGGAGTGCAGGCTGGGGGCTGCATGCTGGGCCCAGCACCACCTTGTTGAGCTTCGAGTAGTCAAGGAGGTCGGGCCGGTGCCTGTGGATGAGCGCACAGAGTCCCAGGCCATCCTTCCAGCTGTGCGATAGTCGAGGAGGACAGGAACAGACATTAATGGGGAGAAAGCACCAGGGGTTCCGCCCTTGATGAGACACAGACCAGACATCTGGGACGTGAAGCCCCTACTTCCCTGTCTGATGTCATGCACAAGGCTCACCCAGTGACCTTGAACCCTGAACTCCCTTCCCAGGGTCTGCAGAGGACCACCCTTATCTCCTTTCCACTCTGCAGTTCCTGCTGCCAGGACTCGCCTCCTCTGTGGCCCCAGTGTGACTGTGCTGGGAGAAGTGCTGTGACATAAGGGACCCCGCCGTGGGCGCCCTCCTGTCAGTGCCGCCTGGTCCCTTCACCTCCTCTCTTCTCCAGCTCGGCCCCTGGCCCAGGGTCTGCCCAGCACATACAGGGCAGCACCCCGAGTGTCCAGGAAATGTTCCTCCAACTCTCAGTGCACTTAAACAGCCCCACCAGCCCTCAGGCATGCTGTCTTTCTTCCAGGCCAAGACCTGTGGGCTCCTGAGGGGCTCAGCAGGGACGGTTTGGATTTCAGGTGTTTCCCAGAGACACCAGCACCAGCCAGCCCCTGCTGAGACAGGCCCAGGCTCGGTGCTTGTGCCCAGGTGACCATGGGGCACCCAAAGCAAGGGGCATCCACTTCTCAGAGGGTCAAGTGCTTGGGGGGGTCTGGGTTGGAGGAAGAAGAGCAAGAAGGCAAATGGAAGCAAGAGCGGTGGCTGGACATGGCCTGTGGAAGGCCCACCCCGAGAGGAACATCCTGGAGGCACAGAACAGGACGCCTCCTCTCACTTTCATCACTTCCTCAAGGCCCGGCCCAGTGCCTGGCACTGCAGACCCGCCGGAATGTGTCTCTCTGAAAGCGACTTCACAGCTTTCCACAGGGCTCATTCTCAGCGTCTGGTCTCTAACCCTCCGCGGTGTCAGCGCCTGTAGTCACCCACGGGAGCCCATGCCAACTCACGGAGGACTATCAACTCTCTCGCTACACCTGACGACGACAAAAGGCCCCGCAGGAAAGGGGATGGAAGCCGGGGCTGCCACAGGCTCAGACACTCAGAGGGTCCCTGACCCGGATGCTGGCGCTGCAAGCATAGCCCCTACTTCTGGCCACCCAGCACAACCGACGGGCCAGCCCCTCTCCCGCTACTGGGGAGCAGCAGCAGGGCACGGCACGGCATGGCACAAGACGGCACGGGACGGAGACCCTGCCTGCCGGCCCCAGCCCCGCAAGGGCTGTGCCTGGACCAACAAGCAGGGTGCTGCTGCCCTGCCACAGGCTTCCTCACGCACTCCCCCGAGAGACCCAAACCAGCCTCCAGCCTGAGTCCTCACTCCAGCGGGAACGCCTGGCCACCCTGGGGCTCACCTGGTGTGGAAGTTCTGAATGTTCACGTTTCTGTACGGGGCGGTTTTCCGCTGACACCACAGCAGCAGGCCTTCCTTGGCGGAGGTTTCTGTAATGACAGTCAGGAGCGTGTGCGCAGGGAGGCCACCATGCACCCCTTCCCGACACCTCTGCAAGGCAGGGCTGGACCCTGCTCAGGACCTGCTCGGATGACTCTTCAAGAGCTGAAGAAAGGGTGACGCAGGAGCCAAGCCGGCTATGAGTGAGGACGTGCCGAATATAAAACCAGGGTTGCTGGGAACTCACCTTGTTTAATGAGAAAGTGAAAAGCAGGTGTAGCTGGGGACTTACCCAACCTGACATTCACTCATTTGTTATTTACATTCTTAGCAAATGGAATTAACAGAGGCGACTGTCTCAGATGGACTCCACACCCTAGTGGTTTCATCACTCTTTCCAGATTTCAGAGTCAATTCCAGGCCTGCCCCTGGACTTTGGCCTGAGTTAAGAACATGCCACCGGGAAGCCATGATGAAGCGCAGCTCAGACATCGGTGTCTGGACACACGCAGGTGTTGGTGTCCCAGCTGCCTCTCTGCACCCACCCAAGGCCCTAGAGGCCAAGCTCCCCGATCGGTTCCAGCCAAAGCCCGAGCACCTGCCCACTGGGCCTGAGGACTGAACTGCAGAGGGAGGCTTGTTCCTCAGCCCTCCCTCCTGCGGTCAGCCAGGAGTGTGGGCCTAAAGGGCCTGGGAGGCAAAGGAGGAAGGGAGAGAGGGAGGGAGGGAAGAACATCTTTATTTTTTTGATTGTTCGTTTCGGTTGTTCGTCCTGGCCCCGCCCTGGGTCTCGAACCCGGGTCCGTGGGCTGTATGTGGCCTACATGCCAGCGTCTCAGCCTCCTGAGTCACCAGGGCTGCCCATCCTTGATAATATTTGTGGGACAAGTATTTGCTAATCCAGCAAATGCAAATGTGTGACCAAGATTTTAAAAATAGTATTTGTTCTTGAAAGAGGGTTCAATTATTAGTATTTACCTCTAGCAATATTTAAAGTCGAAAATTTATTACAGATTTCTCTTTCGTAATATATTGAGGGGGAATTTTTAAGCCCAAACAAAAACCTGCACGGGGTCGTGCTGAGAGCTACAGGTAAGCGGCAGATGAGCCGAGCCCTGACAGCAGTACTTGGGGTGAAGCAGACAGAGCTCCTGTCCTCGCTGAGCGTCGTTCTTGGTCCTCATTCATATTTAGACATGGTCCCAGATACCAACAAGATGCATGTCCTCAGGGACTCCATTTCCACGCTCACTTCACGGTCCAAAATGAAAATCATCTTTGCATATGGAAGTAACTTACTTCCATTTCCAACCATTTGCTCATCAGACAATTCCGTCCATATGGAAAACCCTTTTCCTGACACAGTTTAGGGTTGACCGACAGAAGGCCCTTCTTGCCGATGCATGGTCAGCACTCCAGGGCGAGGGGACTTGGCTGCACCTCCCACTCACATCTGCCTTCTCCTGTGTCTGCTTCCAGAGCTATGCCTATCGTTCTTCTGTCAAAAAGTGCCAAGAGTTGGGGTTCTATTAATAATGGAACTGTTGTGAGGACCACAGATAGAATAACAATAGAGACTTTGGTTAAAAACATACAAGAGGAAAGAGGTGGAGAGAAGAGAGGGAGAAGAGGGAGGAAAGAAAACTAACTCAGATGAAACGATATTTTCGCAACAGAAAAAAAAAAAAGTTTTAGCTGTCATCAAGGACTCTGTTATAATCATGAACCTACTAGTATCAAAAGCAGTAAAGACGCTCCAAAAAAACGTTCATTTAAGAAGGTGACTTCTGTTCTGAACATGTGCTCATTTCTTCCAGTTATTCCACCCACAGCACTGCTGGGGTCTTCTCCCACCAAGCTTGTGAAAATCAGCTCACGTCTTTCATTCAGTCCTGTAAGTGACCATGCAATTTTACAAAGCCCCATTCAAATTTTAGTTTGTAAGTTCAATTTACAAATTACTCTTATGCCAGGATACCATCTGATTCTAACCACCCTCTTTACCTTCGACTGAAATGTCCTGGATAGCGAAGCGGAGGATGATGGTCCAGATCATGCCCAGCGTCATCTTCACGTTGCCGTCCACGATTTCTAGGTGAGAGAGCACCCCATATCAGCGTCAGTTCTCCTACAAGCTCTAAGTTCTCTGCAGCTGCTCGTCAGAGTTGTTGAAAATACAGGTATCAACACCAGTTTTACATGTTACCATGTGTCTCCTTATCATCTGAAGTCCGTAACCAAACGTCTTCAGCTTAAACCAGTTCTGAGTTAACAGCAAGCCAGAGTCCTGCACGCGCATAACCAATGACAATCCCCCAGGAGTTTCCCAGTTTGAGACAAGAGGAGCTCAGTTCTAAATCGTGAAGCGCAGGGCCCTCACTCACGCCTGTGCTGACCTGGGCTGTGCATCCCGAGGCCAGGCTCGCAGGACTCTGCTGCAAACGAGGGGCCGAGTGGCCTCCCCACCTCCCACCAGAAGTAAAGGTCACTTCCTTCCTAGTAAATAGTTCTTAAGCAGACGGTGGGATGCAGATGTTCCTCCTCATCACTGTAGTTGGCTGAGCAGCGTTTTCTCGACTCTGATTCTTCTGAGCACTGCCAGAGCCCGGGTCCGCACTAAGGCGCCAGCTGTTCCCCCCTCCGTGTGCCCAGACCCCACAGCAGCTGGCACGGGGGCACGGAGAGTGATTGGAGGCATGGGAGGGAGACTCTGTGAGGCCAGGAGACCCGCCGGGGTGTTCCCACCACACCTCATTTACCTTCAGCCCCGATGGACACCAGCTTCACGCCTTTGCTGGCTATGTAATCCAAGGCCTTGTTGACATTAGCAATTTTGTGGAATCGCATTTTTCCTCTATCAGGTTTGGGCAGCCTTTCCCCTGCAAGACGAAGAAAGAAGATAGTAGACACAGAGAGTAGTCTCTTGATGCAGAATCAAAATGCCCGAATTCGGAGCCCAAGCTCTCCTTCCACCGAAAGAGTGAACTGCTTCTGATGTGCCTCTGTCTCTGTAACTCGCAGTTCAAGATCAAAGGAAGAGCAGGGACCCCACCCCAGCGTCTCTGGGCTGAGGCGCAGCTGTGTAAGCAGGGACCTGAGCTGTACAACTAGCACACATGCTCTCTCCTTCTGCTCAGTCTGGCTGTCCTGTCCGTCGGCTGACAGATGAGTAGAGGAGAGGCTGGTGGCGCTCTGGAGCAGGCTGGTGGGCAGACTGAGAGGGGCCAGGAGAGCCTGGTCCGCACCACAGAGGAGACACAGTTTCGCTCAGACACCTGATGGTGAAGCTGGGTGGACGGGGCCCTGCCATCATCCTTCCCGGTCACTCCTTCTCAAGGGTGGCCCACCCTCTTAAGCCAAAGCCTAAACAACCAGCCAATGAAATTCAGGGCAAAACATGACCCCTGTGGGATTTTCACTTAGCTTCAGAGTTCTGATGACCTTTACACGGGCTTTCTGAACAAGATAATTTGTGGAAAATGCACTCATGGACCAGGAATGGAGACAGCAGCACGGTGGGGTGGGGTGTACCAATGACTTTTTCTTTTGAGGTGGGAAGTACTACATTACTTTAATGTCAGTTTTTAGTAGAAGTCACTCCTTTCTAGAATAAAGAAGTGACTCCAGGAAGATTCCTCTTTGACAAGGCATTTTGTGCCAAAAGGACCATGTTCCTGCCCAGCCAGGTCAGGGGACTTGTGACGCAGTCACCTGTAGGTAGTAGAGGCATCTCTGCTGTCTGCACAGGATGGTGACACCTGTGAGAGTGTCCAACACCCACCTGAGATGACCTCCAAGAGCAGCATGAGCTTAAGGCCATTTCTGAAGTCTTCCTCGATGTTTTCGATTTGCGTGCCAGCTTTCCTCAGGTGGGAATTACACCAGGCAGTGAAGGTCTGCAAAGAGAGGCACAGTCTGCTTAGCACAGCAGCTGCAGCAGGCCCCCCCGCGGGCAGACCCTTCCCAGGGAGACCCCTGCGGGCAGACCCTCCCCCAAGAACAAAGCGCTAGCATGCTAGGCTGCGGGTTTGGGTCATGGGCGAGAAGAGACTCGCCAAAAAATAGACTGTCTTCAAGCAAAACGGCACAAAGATACACTTTCTATAAATGTGACTTTCCTGGGTAAGACAGGATTTCCAAAGTTAACAGTCAGCTATTTTAAAAGCAGGTGATGACATAAAGTTCTAGGGCAAAAGGAAAGTAGAGGCACGTTCTTGGGTTTTAAAGTCATAAATGTACCTGCGGGCCCACACGAGTAATTATTTCTCCTAAGGCCTAAGGTGCATCAAGCTTGGGTTGGGTCACCTCTGAAGAGAAGTGAAACCCTAAGCCATCCTGTCTCGACCTGTGTGTGGGGCATGTGGCGTTAGTGGGCACACCAGCTGCTGAAGTGTAAGTCACTCAAAACGTAAGAGTCGGGTCTCAGGGCACTTGGCCCTTCCAAGCCATCGGCAGTCACAGGCGCCGGCGGCTGCCAGACCAGATGCTCACAGGTGGGCAGGAAGGGGCAGCATGTGCTGCCGTCGAGTTCTTGTTTTAAAGCTAAGATACTCACAGGAGTCTCTTATTTGTTTAAACATAAAGGTTGCAAATTTACTTTTTGAACAGGTCATACATTTTCTTGGTTCAAAATCCAAGTGGTACCGAAGGACATAAAGGGAGAACCTTCCCTCTCACTCTTGTTCCCAAGACGACAGAGATTCAGTTTCTTGTATGTCTCAACAATCTTCTCCTAAGCGGCACACACACGCACTTATTTTTTATCCTGTAACACATGTCCTGCCCCTGACCTTTGCCCACTCAACAACAGCCTAGAGAACGTGGCGCACCAGGACAGCCATGCGCCCCTAAGGACAGGCCCTGAGATGTGCTCATTACGAGAGGCGGGGTTGGTTACCCAACCCCAGACGGTGTGGCCTCCTCCACCCTCAGCAGCGCGAGGACCACCATCACCTGCTGCCCAGACGGGACGCACGGCTGCGCTGTACTCGACGGGCAGACCGCCCCTCGTGGCCGCAGGGCTTCCACGGCAGAGCGCAGCGCGCTCTCTACAGCCAGCAACCTAGCAAGGGGCACTCGGGGATTCCAGATAACTCCGTTTGAACAGTCAACGGTGCCAGGTCCATTTTCAGCAAGCAAATTCACTTTAAAGGGGTGTGTTTCTTTACTGCCAATACTGAGACTACGCATCTAGCTAACCTGTTAAGAAAGGCACAGAGAACAGCAGGTTGTGATTTTTAAAATGGAAATGATAGTGAAAAATAGGACATAAAATATTTAGCATTGATTTTATCTGGAATATACATACATGAAATAGGAAAGACGGCTGGTGCATTGACCACACTGGTTACTGGTGTTTAAGCCGCCTATAACAGCAGCTCAGAAGCCCTGCTCGCAGACACACGTGCCCTTTCCCACCACGGGGGGCTGCAGTCTGTCGGGGCCACTGTGTTGTAGGAACGTGATCCGATGGAGCAGATTCAGCACAGACTGACTCACGTGTGCAACCAAAGAATCTCATCTAAAAGGTCGATCTACTCAGTGAGGTCTAATGAAGTCCCATCTTTAATGAGCATTCCTGAGAGCCACTAAAGGTGGTGACTAACCACCTGAGTGCAAGAAAGGAACCCGACAGCTCCGTGACCACAGCTGCAAAGAGGCTGCTGCACCATGAGAAGGAGTCTGAGCTTCATAAGAACGTTCCCATACCCACAGCCTCCAGAGACCGTTCCTGCGTGCTGCTCGCTGCTCGTTCCTGTGGGAAACTCTGCCAATTACGACTGAAAACAAAAAGAACAGCGGAGTCACCTGAAGACTTCCTCGCAGACTTTCTTGCTGCTTAATCACAGCATCGCTCTTTAAGGCCCAGAACTAAACTGTGGAGAACTAAAATGGAATGAAGGCAGATCCATGTGGTCTGCGATGCGAGTCCGCTGGTTCAAACGAAATCGTCAGACTCCTTTCTGAAGAGAAATGGGGCTCTACGACCAGGCAGGATGGTGAAGGAAAGAGACTGAAGTCTGCCCAGCCCAAGGCAGAGCCCCAGCATTGCCTGGTCACACTGGTCACCCGCCGACCTCCTTCCTGCCCCTAATCCGAACTCCCCTCCCTTCCTGTACGCCTGGTGGTGAATGCGAGTGCCTGCGTCCTGGGAAGAGGCACGTGAAGACGCCGCCTGCACTGCACTGAGAGCTGAGCTGGGATAGCACGCTGCCATCTGTCCAGGAGGAAAGGCTGATGGTCCAGGGATTCTCACTCCAGAGACACTCACATGAAAGCTGAGGGAAAAGCTGGAGGCCCGTGGGGAGTCCCACCTCATGATGCGCCCCTTCAACAGCAGGGGCAAGTGCCCGACGCACAGAGTCACAACCCATGAGTCCCTGGTAGGGTGGGCACGAGGCACTGACCGCTGTCCCTGGCCTCCTGGCCACAGGAGGAAAGCCTCAAGTGCAGTCCGTCCTGTGACTACTGAGCCTACCAGGGCCTGGAGACGCCTGGGGACCCTTGGGACGTGGGGGTGGAGGGTTCCCTCAGATATTCCTTGGCAGGAGAGGCTGGCCCTTCCCTCATGAACTCAGTAGCAAAGTCCTGAGTCACTGGAACTATGAGGTACCTTTCCTGCTCCAAGTTAAAGTACAAGACAAGCAGTCCCATGTGATTAATGGCAAAAAAAACTCTTGAAATATTTAGACAAACTTGTACTAGGAATGCCATGCATTTGCATTTGGCTACTTTTAAATTAAGTAACTTTATAGACGAAGCATCCTCCATTGTAGACTATGCCACAGAGAGAAGGGAAAAGGTCTTTTAATCAAATGATGAATTGATTAGCACTTGTGGTCATATAATGCAATCTCCACCTGGAAGACAGTACTGCCTAGATACACAGATTAGGACAAAGAAAACCAACTCTGAGTCTGACATAATTCTTTCTATGTGCCCATTTCAAGCTAGCAGTTAATTATTAATTATTTTGGCAATAAGGTTCTAGGCCTGAACTTGCTCCTCTGAGAGCATCTGTTCTCATTTTACTATCATTTCCTCCAAACAAAAACTTGGGCAGCACAACATCCATATGTTTCCTTTATACTTTTCCGTCATTTTTACTTCTAGAGAGGAGAATACTAACCGCAGGTCGTAGTTCCTGAAATGGACTCTCGTGACAGCCTGGGGTTTTCCAAAAGAAGCACGCAGAGCAGGCCCTCCCGAGGGTGGGGAGTGGAAGATGGAGTACGACGTTGTAGGTGGGGCTCCACGTCCAAACAGCGCCTGGCCTTTAAGCCCACGATGTAAACAGCACTGGCCTATCTGGCGACAGGGTTGGGGGCACCGTCAGAGGTCAGAGAGCTTCAAGACGCAGGTGCGTGGCGTTTATGTCCTGGGTGAGTGGAGATGCCTACAGTCCCAGGTATCCGTTCCCGGCCTGCATCCTGCAGGAGGGGCCCAGGTAAGGGGGCGGCATCACAGGGAGCCAGCCAACCTGAGGTCCTGGTCAGACCCAAACTGACTTCTGACTGACACCGTGCAATTATTTGCCCTTCTTTTCCCTGACAGTTCCGGCTACACTAAGGCTATGACCGTCACAGTCAATTGCATCCAACAGTTCAGGTTACGGAGAAGAAACAAAAGCCAGCCGGCCAACTCGACCCTGGTGTGAACACCCGCTGCTGGAACACCTCTGAAATCGCAACGCTGCTAATTCTCTAACAATGCTCCATTTATTTCTCCATTTACAATAATCACTTTAACGGCGTTTTCTTTCCTGCTTCACAAATCCCTCCTAATGGCGTTCTTGAGTCTTTCACGTCTGGAGAGTAAAGCGGGCTAGAGCTGCACATCAGTGAATGCTTGGCCGCAGGTGGGAGAGGAGGCCAGGGCTGAGCTCTAAGAGGACCGACCTGTCTTCCGCATCCACATGAGACCTGTTTGACGGAGCGGCCCCTCTGAGAGGCAGAGTCACTTGTCCCCGCGGTTGGCAGCAGCGGCAGCAGGTGCTGCTTCACCGCCGTCAGAAGACCTGAGCCCATCACGGGGAAGAGCCCTGGGTGACCCCTGCAAAGGCTACACTGGCGCCACAACCGGCCCCTCAAGAACGGCATCCGACACTGCAGCGTGACCTTGATTTAAATGTTCAGGCTGAAGGACAGGCCTTTCCAAGACGCCCCGCCCCCAAGACATGGCGCTCGGCACTCGGCAATGGGGTTCTTTCAAGCTGATCGGGGGCCCTGCACGCTCACAAGAAAGACACTCTTCCCGCTCCCTAACTACCCAGAGGAATGAAAGCGGGAATTTTGCCAGAAATAACCTGTCTTTGAGAGAAACCTACCTACAGCGTAGGACAAATACCTAATTACCAAGCACCTGGTCTTCCTCATAGGCGTGCCCTGTCCTCGTCACGTGTGTGCCTTTGAAGCCAGGCTCCTACCCCCGGCTCCTTAGCTCAGGCAGTTTGGCTTTAGAATTCACATGCATGTGGATTCTCCACATACATGTAACATTGTTGTCTCCTATTAATCACCTGTTGACTGGAGAACCCCACCAGCCCAACAAGATCCCAGCTTTTCTCTGCGCCTACAAGACACTTGACCATCTTTAAAACATTTGAAAAGTGCTTCTGCTGGAGTCCGCACTAACACCCAGCAAGTTCTCTTGACCTAGAATTAGCTAATGGTGGTAATGACCAGCACGATGAACAATGAATAATGTTCCCTTAAAAAGGGCGCTGGGTGTCCAACTTCAACCACCCATCTAACAGCGAGCAAGTGCACTGAAAGCACGAAGCATGTGCACGGAAGAGTTCATTCTACATGTCCCGCAGCAGCTACAGTCAGTTCCCCAGATGCCCTGGAAGCCGGGGCTGGGGGGCACTGCCATTCTCATACCGGCATCACCAGGCAGCCAACCACCCATTATTCTCTACCCGCAAAGCTCTGCTGAGCCAGACCTCCTGCTAGAGAACCCGGCACCTTGCCCCTGGGCATCCCCGGTCTGCTGCAGCGAGCCACTTGTCTTGGTGGCTGGTCTCCACCCAAGGAGCACACCACTGACCTCCTTCAACCAGCTGACTCTGGAGGGGATGACTACAGACGACTAGAAAACGTTTCACAATGCAACTGTGACCGAAACAGCAGTCAGTGCAGGCAATGTGAAGACACAACCTGAAGACGTGGTATTCCTTCAGGGTTTAAATCAAGAGAGAATTAAGTCGTTGAGTAGAAAATGAAGACAGCCTAGAGTCACGATTCAAGTCTGCTTGACATAGGAGCTATCCCACCTCCAGCCACTTTGCACATTTCATAGAATTCTGCTCTAGAAGGAACGTGGATGCAGGAGGTCTGTAACCAACACTCCAGAGCCGAGTTTCCTTGTTCCTGATTTATCACATGCCTCACACCACGACTCAGAGAACAAAATACATCAAGAGCCTATCTCCGCCTCCTCAAGGCACAACAGTCTTCGTACATAGGGCATGTCTGTTCTTGTGTTTCTTAAAAACATCCCTAAGGGACAATTAATACAAAAAGGGACGTTCAAACCACAAACTGGTTGACAATACACCAGGTACAAAGAGCCTTAAAACTGGCTCTTGTGAGATGGCAGGTCCACCAGCACCCCTGAGAACGAAGGGCCTCAAGCAGCCTGCGAGCACACACAGACGAAGATTGAAGTCGCCACGAGTCCCGGACCCCGTGCCCTCACTGTGTCCACATCCACAGAGCTGGTACCTGTCCCAGTTTCCATCGCTTCAAGGGCAAACTCCGAGGATTCTGGTCATAAATAAGCTGGAGCTTGAATGGCACCAAATACTACTTCCAACCCGACTTCCAGGGACACTCATAAATATAACTTTAATAATTCCAAGACAAAGAGAAAAGAGAAAGTCTTCCGTGGATGTGTCACCATCCAATTCTGCCTTCAAGCAGATGGAGAACATTGGGAAGCATTCTCCCTCCTCACGGCCTTTGGTCCCTTTGGCTGACCCCATAATAAACGGACACGAGAGAATTAGCAGAAGACGAATTTAATCTCGTGTACGCGGAGACCCGTAAGGTATGGACTAGAGAAACAGTGGCTCGTGTGGAATTCAGACAGAAGCAGCAACACTTCTACGAAAAACAGACAGGACAGAGAGGCTCTTGGGAGTTCTCGTGTGGATATCTGCTTCCGCGAGCGAGCAGAGCAGGTCTGCACGTCCTGACGAAGGCATGTCCCCATCTCTGCAGAAAGGCATTGTCACGTAGAGGCTACTTTCCGCACTCCGAGGATAGAAGACGTGGTCAGAGATAATTCCTGCTTTCAGAGAAAGGGATGTTCAGGCACCCTCAAGCGCCAGCTGGTATCGTGAACCAGAAGTGCGCTGCGACTCCGGCGCATCTTGGGAAGAGGCCCCTTGTTCTGCCTACTGGTCAGTGCTGGGAGCACGCTGGCTCTCCACAACGCTTGCTGAAGAAGACCTCATCTGCATCTGTCAGACTTTCTGGGACAGATTAAAGAGGGCGGCAGTTCTTTTTCCACTGAAAACACTAAAGAGACCGAAGATCTGCAATGCTGTACCCTCGTGTTACAGGTTTCAAACCTCCACAGCTCACTACATAACCCTTACACGTGACAGGGCCACCTGCCCCGCCATGAAAACAAACACGCTGAGTGATGAGGGGCGGCCTTGCGCCGGCCTGTGTAACCACCAGCGCGGCTCTGGACGTGCTAACCCCCAGCTGACACGGGTGGATGGACAGGGACACGAGCATTTCCAGAGCTTCCATGCTGCTGGGACACCAGCCCCGGATTTCCTCCATCGAGCAACTTCCCCAGGCACAGGCTGAGTGGCCGAGCTCACCCGGGCCACTTCAGATGACTGCGTGCTTCCATGTAAAGAACAGAGACTTAGGCTCCACTGCAGTGCAGCAGTCATCCGGGCGGCCACACAGCAAAGCACTGCTGTTCACCTCCAGTTTGTGACTAAGTTTTCTATCTGTTTTCTATAGTGAACACCTGAGCTATGCAATTATTTAAAAATGTATCTTAAAAAGTATCTCAGGAAAGCATACACAATTTGTGAGCCCAGATTCTTTGCTCTTCCCTGGTTACCTGTAACTGTGTTAACCTGCTTCATTCATCTTCCGTATTTAACCCAAAAAGAAAACTGACTTAATTGGATCAAACCGAGCGACTCTAGATACCCAAAACTAATCACCAAAGGACACCATGCCAACATTTTCTCACTAAAACTCCTATTTCAACATTGCCATTTAGAACCCTGACGATGAAGGAACATGTCCAAATTCTAGGACCGCAGGACAGAAGTCCCTCGAAGTCCTTACTATCCAGCCCCAGACGGCAAAGCACCAGCCTCCGGGCACTGCCAGGCCTTCCTGACTCGCCTTCCTGCCCTTGTCCGTCCCAGTGCTCGGAGTGAGGTTGTATCCTGTAGAGACAGGGACGTCCATGGTGACATTCCTCCCTCCCTCCCTCTCCCTTTCTATATGGATAGATAGATATTCGCATTTATATTTATTGAGGCGGAACCATGTTACTGGGACCTTCAGGGGAAGCTCACCAGGCTGGAGTAAGACCTGAAGCCTGGCCCAGCTGAGGCCTCCGTGGCTTTACAGTTGCTGAAAGGACAGTAGATAGGTGTTATCGGCCTTGTACTCCCAGATTTTCATTGCCTTACTCTGTGATCTTTTTTTTAGAAAGCTTAACCTATAAGAAGAATTCTACATACCTGTCTCAGATACATGAACAATGTTTAACCATTAGCCTTCAGGTGAGCAAAGCAGTCACGGCAAAGCCTGCACGTGCACTCACTGTCAGATGTGCACGTGCACTGAGCACTCACAAACCCACAGACACATCGCAGAGACCCTGGAGCGTGACGACAACGTCTGTGCTTCCCCTCAGACACAGGCCCACATCTACACTGCCTGCGGGGCCGGTCTTCTAGAGGATGGGGAAGCAGGACATTCTGAAGTTACAGGCACGCCTCAGAGAGAGTGTGGATTTAGGTCCAGACCACCGCAGTAAGGTGACTGTCTCAGCACAGCGAGTCACATAGGTGAGTGTTTCCTGGTGCAGATAAGAGTTATGTTCACATTCTACTGCCATCTATTAATTGTGCAACATGTCTGAAAAAACAGACTACAGTCTTAATGTAAGAATCTTTTATTGGGAGCATTATTGTGACTTGGGCGATGGAGAAACTGGCATGTGAACACACACAGCCCAAGGACCCAGGTTCGAAGCCCGGGATCAGGGCGAAAAGCCAAAATGAACAACTAACTAAAGATGTTCTTCCTTCAATATCTATGCTAAAAGTGTTGGAAATTTTCAATATTGCTTTTGTGCTCTTTCAATGATGGCTTTGGGACACAATGAACAGTGTGTCAAATCCCCCTGACTTTTTTTAATCAACTGGCAATAATAATCCATATATTAAAATATTCACTTTCACTGTCTTATTAAAACTATCTTATTGAAATTCTCTTGTTTAAGTGTTCTACTGGGAAAAACAGAACATCATGGCCCAAAATTTAACACCAAACATCAAAGTGCACAAAAAAATCATCAGCCACCTCTTATTGCACAAATTGCAGAACCAGAATAAAAGCTGTAGTGTGCAAGACGTGAAGCACCTGCTGCATTTGCCCCGCCTGACCTGACCCCACCCTGCCTCCCCGCAGAGTCCAGCTTGTTACCAAACAAAAGACCCTCCATGGGTCCTCTCGAGATGGACGACACTTCTGTGGGTGTCTTTTACCACTTTAATGACTGATGCTCTTTGAACACAAACACTGACATTTAACCTTAACACAAACTACCTAAATGAGGACAGTCACTCACTTGTGCAGTTCTAGTAGTGATAAAACAGAAAAAGGAGACTGATCTTGGGGTCAAGTGTGCAGTACGCGGAGATGAAGCAAGTTCTAGTTTTTGTAGGAAGTCTGCTTAGCCTCTCTGGAAGCATGTCGTCACCCATTCCCATTACAGCCGGTGTTATGTCACAGACTTGAGCACACTGCCGTAAACAATTCCTGTAACTTTCACGTCCTCTGAAAGCATAGCTTATCTCCTGAGCTACAAGAGAGCCCATCCTTCAAGGGTCAAATTCCGGGGTTCCTGGCCCCAAAACTAACTCCACTCCAGTGCCAGATCCAGGCTGACAAGCGAAGTTCCAACGGGACGCCAAGATGCAGCCTCTCCGAGAAGACAGTCAACACGTCTCAACAGCGCAGCGGCCCCAAGCCAGTCTCCATCCAGAGAAGCTCCTGTATTTGGGGCCATCACTTTCAGTCTCTGTTCTCACCTCACCTCAGCACTTCCGGGGGTACCTACTTCACCTCTGTCCCCCACTGCTGACACCCACTGGAGCCGAGCAGGCAACTCCTACACCGGATTCCTAGCAATTCTCCTTGAAACGTTCATTAGACGTCCAGCCTACAACCCTAACCTCACATTTTGAACTTCAAAACCGAACAACACCTTCTTGCTTTCCCACATGAACCCCAAAGGCGTTCGAGATGAAGATGTGAGAGTCCTGTTGTGTAGGCCGGCTTTGGGCTGGTGTTGGTCAGAACCAGCAATGGTAAAATGGTTTTACTGGCTTGAACCACATGAAATTACAATTTGGGGAGGTCAAAACGATCAGCATCAACAATTTCATGGGGTTCAACCTAATACAAACATAATAATCTCAAAATCCTAACAAAAAAGAGTGACTACCTACCTTATATTTTCTTATTGCTTGACTATATTGAAATAAAGACTCTCTGTGACTCTAAAGGTAGGATTTATTGGTTTGCCTATCTTAGTGGTAATTGTCTGCAAAAGGTTCAGCCATAGCTTCAAATTAAATGCTGTTCCCATCTTTCCCAAACAATTTCGGATTCACGTACTTGTCTCTTTGGTCCTTTTCGTGAAAAGTGTGTAATACACACTTTTAATAAGAACCTATTTTCAACGTGCAGCAGTTTTTAGGATGGGGCGAACACGTTCACGCCTCATCAGTGACAAGGAAACAGGACAAGACAGCCCAGTGCTCCGACTTCGCAGCCTCTCCTGATTGGGGGAGCCTCGCACTGCGGGCTGACTCCCTCCCGGGTCACGCATCCTCCCAGGGGTGTCCACATCTGTCCTCGGTTTCCCAGTCCATCACTGTGAAGCACACACATCCTCCAAAAACATCTGTGTCACCATGTCCTACATGCAAAACCAAAATCTCCATTTATACTCATGTGAGTCATCAATGATTTGGAATTTTTGATATTAAGTAGGGAAAGTTTTCCAATCTGAGAGTTGTTTCAAATCAAATTTCATGTTACCAGGACTTTATTTATATGGTGGCATATTTTTCATACTTCAAATAAATCATATATAGTTTCTTTTTAATTTCAAGTCTCTAAACGCACCCCCCCCCCTTTTTTTTTTTTAATTTAAGCAAACTTGTCTTTAAAGGCTCAGTCCTAGACCTGGAAGTTAAAGCAAAAATCTCTATCATTTCAGCAACCTGAGAAAATACTTAAGAAAACATTTTTTAAAAACATTAAGAAACAAGCCTGAATTGGAGTTAATACATTTATGTCATCAAGATAGCAAAAAAACTTTGTTAAATTCAAATTTTCAATTGTCCTAAATTCTTTTCAGAAATATGACTCATAATTCCTGTACTGCACACACGTGGGCAGACCTGGTGGGGGCCCAGGGCACTAGAGAATGTGGGCCCTGTACTCTAGAGGGGCCCCATGACCCAGCTCCAGGGCAGGCCCCTGGGAGGAAGAACTGGGGGAGGCTCTCTGGGGTGAAGGGAGGGGTTGTCGACAAGGCAAAAGGGGGAAAAGCAAGGTAAGGCCACTGCATGGGGTCTTATGGAACCTGTCGGAAAGTGGCGTGGTTGGCAGACTAACCCAGGCCTGGTCTCACGAGCCACAGTAATAGGTCCGAACCAAACCTGAAGCAGAAAATACCGTAACTAGCCTTGCACTTTCTAAAGACCGTTTCTGCTAGCGTTGTGGGGAGAAGCCTGAAGCCTGAAGCCTGACCTAGGAAGGGGGTCCAGCCGGAGGCCACCACCGCAGGCCAGGCAGGAAACACGGGAAGCCTGGTGGCCTCCCAGCACACAGTGGAGGGAAGGATAGGGCCCAAAGGGCTGTAGGGGGCGCTCCAAATGTGTCAGAGAGGGAGACGTCAGTGCAAGCCCCCGGGCCTGGCAGGACACCAGAGGACGATGTGTCCCTTCTCAGGAGATGTGCTGGAATCTCAAACGTAACTTCGAAAGCCAGTCTGCCTGACCCGGGTGTCCCTCTTCGTCGAGCTGCGCTGTGTGCTCTGGGGGTCTAGGACGGTCGACTCAGAGCTCCTGCCCCAGCAGGTCTGAGGTAAAGCTCCGCCAAGTGAAAGAAAGAATGAACAAGCATGCCTGTGCTGCTTCTACTTTGCTCTTTGCAAGGAAAAACTTCTAGCTCCTGATTCTGAAAACCGGGGCGGGAGAGGGGTGTCGTGTGTGCACACAGGCAAGTGTGCATGTGCCCAGGGAGTTTGTGTAAGGAAACACTGCTCAGATTTCCTTAGAATTTCTGCATTCAGGATTGTCCATCCTTAGAAATCTGTCTAACACGGGAGCTAGCCGGCTTTCCCCAACCTTGGCTGGCTGTTCTTTCTGGAGCAATCAGCGCGTTCCCTGGGAAACGGTGTCCAACTCTGACTCCTCTGCTCCAGCAGCTCCCCACCCACCCCACAACTGCGCCTTCTCTGTGGCTGCCTCCCAGCTGCAGCCCGACGGCCACGCTTTCTGACAGTTCTCTGAAGCTGCGCTAATTAAGTTTCCCAGAGAAGAGTTCTATGCCACCTCCCACACTGTGGGAAATCTTATTTTGAGTTCAAGTGTCTTCCTTGGTGGATCTGCCTGAAGGGGTAGGCAGACCCAGGGACACCATGGTGCTGAGAGGACGCAGACTGTGGTTCTCCACAGCAAACAAGTGCACAAGTAGGTCAGGGTCCCTCTGGGGACACAGGGTGCTCAGGGGCCCTACAAGGTTCTGCCTTTGCACACCAGCCCTTCAACAGCCTTCTCTGGACATCAAAGGTCCCCTGAAGCTGTGGCCCCCTCCAGCAACGTCTACACTGGACTTCCCTCAAGGCTGCAGCTGAGTGGCCTGCCCCGGAAAATGACACATCCTGTGAATAGTTCGTTTTCTAGTGGACACAATCTCTTCGTGGGTAAACTCCCTCCTTAGTCTGCTGGTTACTTGTTTAACATCCAGGAGCTCTGCCGGTGAGATCACGTGTACTTAATAGGACTCAGCAGAGCTTGCCGGGTTATTTAATACTTTTATAATCCCTTTGCTCGTGCTCAAATTGATGCCTTCCTTGTCACTGCTTCCATTAGCTCCCTGTCCTAATCCTTCCCACGTACCAGTCCCGTCCCACAGCAGGCTAATGCCTTGGGCCCCTCCGACAGGCTTCAAACGCTCCACTCGGTTGCTCTTGAGCACACTCAGGCTCAGAAATCACCGGAGCGCTGCACGCCCGCAGAGTAAGCCAGCACTCATGCTGCCTCCCAGCCTCTTGAACCTGGACCTGACTTTCTCTCCAATGCTCTCTCCAAATCTGAAGCTGCATCTCTGGTTTCAGTTAAGCCCATCTCCTCTCCACACGTCCTCAAACTCTTCTTGAGCCGCAGACATAACCAGGCTATGGAGCCAGATGTGGGGAGCACCAGATCCGGGTCAAGGCCAAGTTGGTCACTTGTGTTGTTCTGCTCCTGCGTCTGAGCTGGTTTCTGCATCTTACAGAGAGGGCCCCATGAAATCTCAGTGTGAGGTCTCCATGCAAATATTAAGCTCTCATCTCCATCACATCACACTTGAGACGCCCTCCACATCTCCTTAGCCAGGATGTGCTCTGATGAGGTTGTTATCCACTCAGTTAATACTTAGTTCTTACTCACACAAGGGCCCACCCCACTCTTACTGTCTTATAAAATTACTTCCGTATTCTCACCACAACAATTTCCTTATTTGGCCCCGATTCTGTTATTCTTTATACAGCAAGCACCTGGCACTTAATGTTAAATACTCTATTTTATAATTGCCCAAGTATGCAAATCCTGTCCTTAAAAGTGCACTAGGGACGAGGGCAACGACAACTTTAACAGGCAAGGAGTTTCAGTCCGAGAAGATGGAAAATCTTGGAGATGCCTACCAGTGATGCTTATGCAGTATCAAGGTATCTGTCACTGAGCTGTCCCCTACAACGGCTTCACTGGGGACCTGACAGGTCTATTTTATCGCACAGCACATCAGTGACATTGAGAAAGAAAGCTAAGGCTCCAGCATCTCCACAAGCCCAGTGTGGTGATTACTAGCAACCACTTGAGAGACACATGCATTTGCAGCAAGAGGGTGAGACCAATACCTGGACATTTACAGCTCATTGTACGGAGTATAAAGCGCTTTCAACCTAATGTGCCTTCACAAATAATCCAGAAAAACCATGTGAGTTAAGACAGGTATCATTTATCTTGATTTTCGGTGTGAAGAGATTGTGAAGAGACTGAAACTCACAAGGTTTCATGAATCACAACCCCCCAGAGAGCATAAGCAGAACTGAGATTTATCTGGGTCTCCTGAAATGGAGAAATTTCACAAGCTTTGGTCAGTTGGCTCACCCTGTTGAAACAATGAGAGCTGTGAACCTGGAAAATGTTTAGCAAAGCCTCTTTCACCATGCAGGAGAGAGGAGCCTCCACCTTGTGCCCCAAAACAGCGGCTGAGCTTCAGAGACAAAATGGGGCTACTCTCAGGTCCCAACACTGTTTGCCCGGACCCTGGGACAGCTGCTCCAGCACATGTCCTTTCTAGCCGCCTTGCCCACGTGGCGGCACATCAGCCTGGAAGACAGGACTGGCCAGAGGTGCCTGCATCAAAGAGCTGGTCCATCAAATTTATGAATACACATGACTTGAATTTATTTAGCAACTATTATTTAAACCAATCAGAAATATGAATCAGGAATATATGAGCAACTCCCCTATGCTCGCGAAAACTGGTAGAAAAATGTATCGCTCATCTAGCCATATACCGACTAAGGATGCGAGGAGCCCTTATGCATGGAAACAGTCACTCCCTTAAAAGGGAGTTGTGGCCGCTCAGAGTGGTGAAGGGCAGTGCCCTGTGCTTACGGAGATAGCGGACATAGTCAGCATTGCTGTTCTGACAAGTCACCTACCAATTAGGCCTCAGCTGAATTAAAGGCTGATGAGTTCCTCTGTTCCAGGAGAACCTTGCTTCTTAACATCCAAGTTCAAGTGTCCCTCTGTTGAAAAGCGCGTAATTTATGTGAATATAAATACTCCTACCTGTGTTTACTAGGCACCCCTAAGAGGTGAGTGCTTTAAAATGCTATATTCATGCTAACTTCAACATTTTCTGAATTGCCTCTTTGTGGAAAAGGTGCTATACTTATTCAAAAACTGAAAACAGAATTACCACGTGATCCAGAAATTTCACTTCGGGGCATAAAACCCCCCTAAAAAATTGAAAGTAGGGCGCAAAGGTATTTGGACACCCAGGTTTACAGCAGCATTATTCACACAGGTCAAAAGGTGGAAGTAACCCAACAGTCATCTCATAAGTAATACAATGAGATCTTTACAAAAAGGAGAATATCATTCCGGCCTTAGAAAGGAAGGAAATTCTCACATATGCCATAACTTTTAAAAAGGATGAAACTCAAAAGCGTTGTTAAGTGAAACAGGCAAGACACCAAAGGATAAATATGCCTCGAGGAGTCAATTTGCAGAGAGTAGAACAGGGGCTTGGGGAAGGGAGAAAGGGGAGTTTGTGCTTAATGCAAGTTCAGCTTTACAAGATAAAAAGAGTTCTGAAGGTTGGTTGTACGAGTGTGAATGTACTGAACATCGCTAAACTGTACACTTAAAAATGGTTAGAATAAATGTTGTATTTTAGCGCAATAAAAAAAATCTCCCATCTGCCCTCCTCCCTGCTCCCCAAAGTACTTTGCTTTTTACTAAGTCCTTCTGCAGCAAGGAATTCCACACCAGACAGCAAGATTACCGCAGCCCAGGACACTCTCTGAACTGTGGGTATAATTAGGCACCACAGCCATTACAGGGCTTCGGACGTCATCATGTGTTACCAGCATCTGTTGACAGCTCTCATTCCCGGCATATCACTGAAATGGCAAGTGTGGAGAAGGGGTCCCACAATAGAAACAATGGCATCTGCCCTGTCCTGTTCCAACAGTTTGTCTCACAGGACATAAATAGAGGCCAGTGCTCTGGCTGCACTGAGCTCACAGCCCAATATTATTTCACTGACCTGAGGAGGTTCTGAACCCAAAGGAGACCTAGTGTGCTCCCTGAATCTGCCCAGATGGGTGTCCTAAGGTCTTTTTTGCTCTACCCCCCTATCCACAACACTGAACCTATCTTAAGAAAAACATGAGTTCTCACTGTAAAGTTGTGAGCATTATTTTGAGCAGGGATCAGGAGTATGTCTGTTTCTCAATAATGTGCGTCAAGTGCTATCCCATATCATACTGACAGAGGAATCCCAAACTTCAAGAAAACGTAATAATGCCACACTGTCTAAAAACATGGTGGACACATCAATGTGGGCATTGTAACTGAAATGAGCTCACCTTAGTTACCTGTCCTTAAAACAAAAATCAACATAAATCACTGTGATTAAACTATTACTTTTTAAAATGATGGACAGACTTGGACTTCTGATTCCTTAGGCACTTTACCGTTCCTCATGAGAAAAAAAAATTGCAACCTTTAAAATAGAGGTAAAAGGGTTTTTTTAATCCCTGAAAAATGAGACAATCAAAATTATGACGAAAAAGTTTTAAAAGAAAACCCACTCCTAAAACTTAAAGTCAGTTTTTAACCTCCAGCAAAAGAGGAGCAACATCTCACCCAGATCACACATTGATAACGGTGCCGTGGGCCACGTGTTTCCTCACTGTGTGACATAAAACTGCGAAAGTTTGCGATTTTATTTTCCTTCATAGACTAAACTGGTTATCACTCCATCTTCTTGTCTCCAAGAAGGCAGGGAGGGTTCCAAGGTGGAGAAGGAAGCGCAGCCGAGAAACAGCAATGCTATCGGAGAGAGGACGGACAACACACGGGAGGCCTAGGAGAAAGTGCTGCGCTGCCTGACAGTCACCCAAGACGCGGGACCTCCGCTTCCACCCGGCACCGTCGTGGGCGAGGGGCGCGCGCGCGGTGCAGTCGTCCCCGCGGCCACCTAGCAGTCGGCGATCACCCACGGTGACAGCCACACACTTGCTGCGCACACCTAAGGGCGACAGCGGCTCCCGCCTCAGGGCAGGTGCTTACGAGGACGGTCCGCCAGCCCCGCGCCCAGAAAAAAGCAGAAAAGCAGCGCGCCCACCTGCCCTCGGGCTGGCACAGCGGGCGGCCCGGCGCGCACCCGATGTGCGCCGGGGAGCTTCGTCCCCAAGCGTCCCGGACCAGGAGGTCAGGGGGAGCCTTGAAACAGCCAATGTCCCAGCGGGCCCCCGAGAGCGCCGGCGGCCCGGCCCCCTCAGCTCCACGCGCCATAGCGCCCGGCGGCGTCGGCGAGCGCCTCCCCGCTCCCTGGCCTCGAGGGCTCGGATCCCGGACGCCGGGCGGCGCTGACGCCCCCCGGGCCCCGTCGGGGAAGGGACGGCGGGGAACCGCGCGGTCAAGGTCACGGAGCGGGCCGGGCGGGCGCGGGCCTCAGGGGCCGCGCCGCGAGTCGCGACGGGCAGCGCCGGCCCGCCGCCTCCCGGCGCCGCCACCCCACGCGCCGCGGACCCACCTTCCGCTGCTGCTTCTCCCAGGCGGGGTCGAGCAGCAGGTCGCGGTCCCACTCCTCCTCCTGGATCATGTACTCATCCTCGTCGTACACGTAGTTGTACTGCACGCCGGGCTCGATCTGGTTCATGGCTCGGGCGGGGGCGCGGGACTCGGGCGGCGGCGGCGGCGGCGGCGGCGGCGGCGGCGGCGGCGGCGGGCGGGCGGCGACGCGGAGCTCGGCGAGGCGCAGGCGGGCAAGAGGGCGGCGCGCGGCAACCTTTGCGCGGCTCCTGAAGGCAGCAAGCTCGGCGATGGGTCGCGGGCGAAGCACCAGCGGCTGCAGGCGGCGGCCGCGCCGCTTAATACCCGCGCCGCCCGTCACGTGCCCTCGGCCCCGCCCTCGGCCCGCCTCCGCCAATGGATACTCGCCCGCCCGTCACGTGGCCCCGCCCACGCCCACCTCGCTCCTGGAAGCCCGCCCGCCCGTCACGTGACCCTCAGCCCCGCCCCGCCCCGCCGCTCGGTGCACGTGCACGCGGCTCGCGGCTCGCGGCGGCGCTGGGGTCCCGGGTGTGCGTGGGGCCCCGGGCACCCGCCCACGCCTGCCAGCCGCCCCGCCCCGTCCGGCGCACTGCGCGCCTCGACTTGAGAGCGCCCGGGTGGGCCACCGGGTGGGTGTGCGCTGGCCACTGCAGAAACAGCTGTGGGGCGTCCGAGGTCCCGCTGTCGTTTCGTGTTTCGTTTCGTTGTCACGTTCTCCACGTACTTCCACCTGTTCATTAGAGGCTGTTTCATCCCTTCAGACACACAGAACGCACACGACGCGCACATCCATGTACAATGATTAGAAGCTACAGAATCCCGTCTTCCCGACGCACCTCCTCAGCTGGGGAAATCAAGGCAGGCGACTTGGACTGACCCGATTTAAAGGTCGGGACCCGTACCCACGCGGAGGCGTCGGCTCTCACCTGCCGGCCGTGCATCTAAAAGCGCCGACCGTGCAGGCCGAGCAGCCAGCCTCGTGTTGCAGCTCCAGCTGCCCTGACGTCTGGCCGGTGGTGCTGCGCTCGGCCGCTGGAGAAACCAAGGCCTGGTCCCAGGACAAGCAGGCCGGGAGGTTTTCGTCACATGTTGACGAAGCACCTCTGTAGCCCAGACACCGCGTCCAGAACTGGACGTTCAGGGGCAGCTGGTCGGGCGCTGGCCCCAGAGCTCACCTCAGGAGTCGGAGTTGCCACGTGCGGTACAACTGTGTGGCTGGGGCCACTCCTCTGTGACGTTTCAAGACCAAGGTGTACCTGACCTTACACTTCCTGCGAATGTTTACACCACCTCTGCTTTCTGAGGAAAGCTTTTCTTCCATTAGCATTTTTTAAAGTGTACCAGAATGTGAACTCCATGAGGGTAGGATTTTTTGTGTTGTTTACAGCTGCGATCTGGCAATTAATAGTGTGTCTGCTACATAGCAGGTGCTCAGATATTTGTTGAAGGATTGATTAGCATTGGAAACAGTGACTGGGCTGATTTACTTGCATGTACATTGAAAACTTTTTTGAAAGGAAAGGTACAGGCAGGAAGAGAGAGGAGGAGAAGGAGGAAACACCTTTATTTTTATTCAGTTGTTCATCTCAATTGTCTCCCCAGGATCCCAGAGGAGAACCTAGGTCCAAGGGTGCATGTAGACTATGCTCAGCCAGAGGTAGTCGACCCAACCACTACTGCACCAGTGTACCCCTACACTCACATTTTAAAGTTTATATTTTAAATTCAAATCGTACTCTGAACATGTTTATCAATAAATTTTAACTAGTAGGAACTGGATAAACAAAACTTACTCATCTTTATCTTCAGAAATTAGCTATGGGGACTTCCGATTCCAAAGTAGATGAATAAAGTCACCCGATATGCCACCCTGCCAGGACTGAGGTAGAGGAAGGATAAATGAAACAAAGATTTTCAAGACATTGGTCATCAGACAAAAAAATGTGGCTAACCCCACAAGGCTGGAAATAAACCACATGAAGAATACCGTCGTCCCAGCATAGTGTCTGCAGAAAGTTTCCAAAATACAGCTCACAAAGGGGACCCAGAATAGCTCAGTGGTCTCCCCATCCCAGGAGTTCAGAGAGCAGGTGATTACAGTTTGCAAGGCCAGTTACAGCAGAGGACACGACTGCAGAGAGAGAGACCCTGGGATTCACTGAGGTCTCCCTCTGATGCGACCATAAATGCCCAGGAGAATACCTGCAGTCAAGGAGAGAAGCACCAGAAGGACTAGGATGAACGATCCTGGGAACTCATAAAGGGCTGGGAACACTTTCCATCAGCCATACTGGAGCCTCAGAGTGACAGAGCACCAGGTAGAGTACTCAGAAATGGGGAGATTAGCCCCAAACTAAATGACACTCTGTGCTATCGAAAAAGCTCAAAAGCAAGACCTGAAAGGATCAAATGGTTTCCAGAGCACTTAACCACATCCCAGAAAAAAAGCTCAACGCTACTATCTGTAGGGACACAGAAATGGCAGCTTCTCTCAGGGATTGTTGAGTCCAGCCCTCAACGAGGTAAAACTCAAGCTTCTGGCACAGTTCGTAGAGTAAGTACAGAGTAAGGACCACACCAAGTGGGGCCCAGAGGTCTTCGGGGCCTGGACTGAGTCTGCCACCTGAGCATGCAACAGAGCAGAAAGCGTGCGTGTAAGAGAAATCCCCGCGTCAAAGGAAGCAGCCCTCTGAAGGACTGGGGGTAATGCAGCCTTCGTGTGAGGCCATGAGGCCCCTGCTCACCCAGCAGGACTGCACAATGCTGGACACCGAGAGCACTGGGTGCCAAACCTCGGGAGGCCTTGCCTCAGATGTATGGGACTAATCAAGCTAGACTAGCAGCAGTGGGGTGTTATTTATTCCTAGTCTAGCCCTAGAGTAAGCTCTAAACTGGCCTAACACATCCAAGGAGAATCACCAAGTCATAAACGTGAGACCCACAAGATAAAACTGTTCCCAAGCAACTTGACTGTTTCCAAGTAACTGTATCACGGAACAAACTCAAGAAGATTTATAGGAATACAAAAATATTCAGCACCAAAGGAAGTAAAAACCACAGTAACAGCACCCAAAGATTCCCACATGTGCAGGAGAGAGGAAAACACAGCCCGTGATAACCAGAAGAGCAATCAGTGAAAACTGCCCCAGGACTGGTAGAGATGGCAGAATGAGCTGACAAGGACGTTAAGACCCTTGTTACAGCAATTCCGCACCATCAAAGGTTAAGTAAAAATATGGAAAGCAGAAAGACAAAAGGATGCAAATAAAGCTTCCAGAGATGAAAACACCCCTATCAGAGATGAAGAACATGCCGATGGGATTAAAGGCAAATTCGACATCACGAAATAGAGACGTGTGAATTTGAAAGCATAGACAGAAAAATTCCAAAATGTGAAAAAAGGAAGAAAATAACTCAAGAAAAAAGAAAAGTGCCTCCATGCCTTGGTTGTGGGGGCCTCCCCTGGGGTCCTAGGGGGTGCCTGCACACAGGCCGGGGTGCCCTCCTCCGGGCCATCTCTCAGGATTATGTTTTCAGTGACCAACCCTGACAGGTGGCGCGGTGCCTACTCTCCAACAGAGAGCTGCTCCCGCGTGCTCTCCCATCATGCACCTCAGGCCCAGGGTCCCTCCCCTGCCCTGATGATGGGGGTTTCCTAGTGGACCTGTACGTCACCTGGTGGGACTTGGGGTTATGAAGAATTCTCATGAGTAGCCAGACAGGTGATATTCAGGATCAGAAAATTTTAAAGCATTTGAGTCTTACCAGTATGTGCTCTGACCACAACAGAATTAAACGAGTGATTAGCAACAAAAACTCCCTAGGAAATCCATAAATATTTGAAAATTCACTAACATCTCTATATAACTAGTAGATCAAAGGAAACATCAAAAGAGATATTGGAAAGAATTCTCAACTGAGTGAAAAGGAAACGCAGTACAGCCGCAGCTGTGGGCCGCACTAAAGCAGTGGCAGAACATGCCGATATCAGAGAAGAATCTGCATTAATGACCCAGCTCCCACTCAAGCAATTAGAAATCAGAATAGAGCAAACTCTAAGCAAATGAAAGGGGAGGAAAAAAAAAAAGAAAAAAAAAGATCAAAGTACTCAGTAGAGAAAACCAATAAATCTCAACCTGATTCTTTGACATCAGTAAAATTGATGTACTTCAAGACACACTGCTAGGGAAAAAGAAGAGAAAAAACAAAAAATGTTTTATCAAGAATGCAAGGGGTGGCATCACTATAGATTACATATATTAAAATAATATTACCTGACTATTGTGAACAACTATCTGCCTATAAATTCAACAGCTTAGGAATTTATAGTCCTTTAATGACACAAACTACCAAATTTACTCCATAAGAAATAATATCTGAATAGCCCTATGTCTACTAAAAAAATTCAATTTGTAGTTTAAAACACTTGTATCCACAAACTCTTACAGTCCAGGTACCCTCCGTGGTGAATTCTATCAAATATTTAAGAAAGAAATAATATCAATTACATCAATAATATCAACCAGGAAATTAAAGATAAGGGAATACTTCCCAACATGTTCTATAGGATCTGTATTAGTCATATACCAAAGGTAAATAAAGATATTACACGAAAAGAAAACTATAGATCATTATCTCTCATGAAAATGGATGCAAAAATTCTCAACAAAATTTTAGCAAATTGGATCCATGATGATCAAGTGAAGCTTATTACAAGAATGCTAGGCTGGTTGAAATATTCAAAAATAAATAAATTTAATTCATCATATTAGCCGACTGAAAAAGAAAATAAAAACATGATCATCTCAACAGATACAAAAAAGCATTTTATAAAATCCAGCACCAATTACTGTTAAAACTCAGCAACTGAACCTAAAAAAGGAGCCTTAAAAAAGCCCCGAACAACCAAAACTATAGCTAACATCACACTTAATGCCGAAAAACGATGTTTTCAAGCTGATGAGGAGCAGCACAGCCATGTCTGCTCTCAGTTTCCACTCAACACGGAACTGGTGACCCTAACCCGGGCAAACAGCAAAAACAAGCAAATAGTCATCCAGTTTGGAAAAGAAGTGAAACTGTTCACTCGTAGACAGCGATCATCTGTGTGGAAAGTACAGCAGGGCTTCACAAAAGTTGCAGGAGCTGACAATTCTGTTTACCAAATGCAGGAGACAAGGTCACTGAACGAAAGTCGATTGTAATGAGCCTGCAGGTTGAGATGGCTTCACCGGCAGGTCCTGACGAAATTTAAGGAGGAATTCATTCCAACCTGCACAATCCCCTCAAGATTTCAGAAGAGGAAGGAAAACTTTCCTGTCGTTTATGAAGCCAACATTATTCTGGCACTAAAACTAGTACAGAAAAGAAAAAAAAATACAGCCCACTTTCCCTCATGAACATAGATATGAAAATATTCAACAAAAGATTAGCAACTTGAATTCAGTAATGAGCAAAAGTATTTGCAAATCGCTTATTTGCAAAGGACTTATATACAAAATATATTTTAAAAACACTTAGTGTAACACTAAGAAAACAACCCACTACAAAAGTGAACAAAAGACTAGAGCCAATTCACCCAAGTTAGTATACAAATGCAAATAAGCACATGCAGTAATCCTCACTACCTTTCGTTGTTGTTAGAAAAACACAAAGTATGACCACGAAGAGAGAACACCTGTAAGAATATTTATATCTGAAATTTGAAAGATAAGGATATGGAAGAACTGGAATTCTCATACGTTGTTGGTGGGAATATAAAATGGAATAATTCTTGTGCAAAGCAGTTAGCTCATTTCTATAAAAGTTAAACACCTGCCTACATATCACTCAAGGTGTCATGCACATCCCTCGAGGTGCTAGCCAAGCACTGAGACAGCCTGTGTTCAGAGTAACACTTGTGCATGGATGGTCACATCACCTTCATTTGCAATAACCCCAAACTGGAAATAGCCCAAATGTGCATCAATGGAAGAATGGGAAAATAATTGTGACAAATTCATAAACAGAAAGCTACCTGACAGTAAAAAAAGAAATTAATTGTCTCAAAACAATTATGCTGAGGATAAGAAAACTTACATAAGAGAGCATACTTTATGATCCTACTTACATGAAAGTCCAGAAAGTGCAAGCTACCAATTTGTGACTCTCTGGGGCTCGGGGAGTCAGGCCAGCAGTGGAAAGGGAGGCTCCCAGGGCAGCAGCGGGCCGGGGTGAGACACCTTCATCTGATGGCTTCCTGGGTGTTCAAGTGGACCAAAACTTGCAAAATTGCTGAATATGCAGATTAAATAGGCACGATTTATCTTATACCATTTATATCTCCACAAAGCTGTTTACAAAGTAGCTATGTATTTCTTTCTTGTTCTGTATCCAGCGATGGCAGCACTTTCAGTGTATTTCACAAATTCCAGTCTTTAACATCCAGCCTCTTATATACAGAAGGCCAAGAGCACAAGAAAATATCTCCCTACTTACTGGCTATCAGGGAAATGCAAATTCAAACAGTGAGATGTCACCTTGCACCTGAGAGACTGGCTAGTCTCCAAGAGTCTGGAAACAACAAATACTGGAGAGGATGTGGGGAAAAAGGAACACTTCCGCACTGTTTGTGGGAGTGCAAATTGGTGCAATGCCTATAGAGAACACTTTGGAAAGTCCTCAAAAAACTGTAGATAGAAATCCTGTATGATCCCACCATCCCATTCTGGGCATTCACCCAAAAGATACAGAAGCGCCCATCCACAGAGATGTCTGCACCCCCATGTTTACTGCGGCCCTATTCACAATAGCTAAGAACTGGAAACTACCTAAGTGCGCAGCATCAGATGGATGGATCAAGAAGATGTGGTCCATATACACGATGGACACTACACAGCCCTGAGAAGAGATGAAACCCTGTCATTCGAATCAACATGGATGGATCTAGAGGGGATGATACTCAGTGAAACAAGTCAAAGAAGAAAGAGACCAGCTGACCTCACTCACAGGTGGAACGTGAATAGACAAAACAAATGAACAGATGAAACAAAATCAATCTGTGGACACTTGCAACAGAACTGAGGTGACCAATGGGGAATAGAAGGGCAGGGGCAAGTGGGGGTGGAGACCCCTGGACAATGGGGAAGAACACTTGGTGATTTGGAGGAGGGCAGGGTGTGTTCTCATATATCTAAGGAATGGGGAACCTAGACATAGGAAGTTATTTTAATGTGTAGAATAATTACTACAATAAAAAACTCTGGCCTCTTGTGGTGATTCCTCTGAAATGCCAGCAGTGACTGGCCTCCACACCCAAACTAAGCGTTTGGTGCACCACTTCATGACACTGGAACAGACCCTGACTTGAATCATGAGCAGCAGCACAGCCTTTCATTTACCAGACTTCACACTCCTGGAGGCTGAGGATCTACCTGAGGACCCAAGACAGAAACAGCAATGAGTGATGCTCATGATTAAAAACAAAAGAAGTAAATATGCTCATCTCCAGGCCCCTCGCTCTGTGTCAGGCGCTGTGGAGGATGTTTTGAAGGCTACTAATACAATCTCACAAAATCTGTCTGGAGTAAGTGTAATCTTCCTCGTGTATGTGAGAAATTCAGGCTTTGAGAGGTTAAGTAATTTGCTGACGATCACATAACTAGTCATTGGTAAAAACAGAAAGTGAACCAGGACTTTGCTAACCACCGTGAGGGTATTCAGGAGCCTGTTTGGGTCAACCAGTCAGTGACACAGCCCAGCTGGAGGGCCGGCTGCCCTGCTGTCCTCTCCAGACTTCCCTTCGGCTCAGCCGCCCAATCTCTTGCCTGCTGTTTTGTCAACTCGAGCTCACGGGAAATCTCAGGGATCAAGACCTGCAGCCTCTGTCCACAACTCCAAAATGTTCTTGACATGCACAAGAGCCCAGCTAACCTCAGACTCCGCTGTCTGTCCCCTGCTCCTTCTGCGTCCGTGCTTTGGCATCTCAGCCCTCTCCCCTTTCTGTGGGCCGGGGACCCTCTTGGTCCCCGTCCCAATTTTCCACCACGTGATGATCATACAGTTCTTGTTCCCAAAAGAAATGTAAATTTTAATGACTATTTAAGGAATAATAATTAACATTGTGAGTTGCCTGTTCTCTCTTTTTCTGTTTATGTATGTCATTTTGCTGTATATCTGTAAGTTTGAAATTCACAGAAACTGAAGAATTTAAGAGCTACTATATGCTATTGGGCCCATTTGATTCAGTATAAAATCAACCTAAGAACATCATACAATTTTTAAAAAGACATTCTTATTGGCATTATTTTTAGACCTGCGGCATGGCTGTGAAAGTAATTCTCCATCCCAGAAGCTTTCCTGCCTCAACAGTGCCTCAGATGAAGCTTGCATGGCCCTTTCCAAGACTTTGGATCAAATTTAGATTTCATAATTCAGTATTAATTTTTCTTAAACAAAGTCTACCAAGTTGAAGAGCCCACAGGCTCCTGAACTCATTCTGTTTTTAGAAAAAGTGAAATAACACGGGCCAACTGGTTGGTTGATGCACACCCTTGCCTTTCAGATACCTTCAGACAATCAAGAATATGTGGAAAGTTCTTTCTGTTATCTCAGAGCACCCGCTCCCCACGTTTTTCACCGTGATAACATCTCTAAGGGCTCTGCATGTGTGATGAATGCTGAGGTGATCACGTCACGTAAATTATGTCACTCAGTCTGCTGGTCCCCTCGGAGGGAGCTGTGATTCCCATTTGGCAAATGAGGAAACTGAGACTCAAAGAGGTTATATGACATGTCTAAGGTCCCACAGCTCAAATACAAAGTGGATTGTTGCAAAGTCCCCACATTCAGCAGCAGTCACGTCACCTTCTTAATTGGACTCTGGACACATTCCTGCATACATATAAAATTCATACAGTACATATCACATATCCTGTATCTGTAGTATGTGTGCTACATATCATGTGTACTGTGAAGTACATATAATTTTCATAAGATAAACTATGTCTATTTAAAATGTATATGTATATAAATAATGTTTCTAAAATATGATTTCAATATGATTTCAGCAAACTTTTTGGAAAGGATTTGTTGCTACCTATTAAAAATGTTAATGTACGTTTTGACCCCTAAATTCTGTTTTTATGAATCTACGGATAGAGACGAATGTCCGTGTGCAGGAAACTGAAGGAAGCTGTACAGCATCTCTCAGTCATGATGTCTGCGATTTAGAAATTACAAGCAAGTTGCAAAAGTAATTGCTTTGGGGGCAGGAAAGTTTTATATATATATATAATATGTCTTTAGAAGAAAACACTCCACGCCAGTGCAGGGGTGTAAAGAAGAGGGAAGTCAACTGCTGGCCACCTTCACAGTGAGCGCACACTGCATTTCTGATAAATGACAGCCTCCATCATCACCCGGCACTGCTCTCAGCAGCTCAGAGAACAATGTGTCATCAGAGAGGAGCTCACGTCTACCAGTTCAGTTTCACTTTGCATTTGATTTTCTATCCGCCTACAGTTGGCTTCTATTGAACTTGCATCAGTTAAGACACCTAGGTCTTTTTTCACAGAACCAGAAAGAAGCATGGGCAAAAAAACAAGAGGAAAAATCCAATCCAGTTTTCTTACCATTAAGAACAGACTAAGACAAAAGGAAATCCTTGGCATTTTGCAGTCCTTCGTGCACCAACGCACATTCCTTTGCTATGGATGATGTTGACAGTTTCCTTGAGCTGCTTGGAGGTTCAGAGTTCCCTGAGAAACTGAAAGAGGACAGGAGGGGTGAGCAGGTAAGGTGGTTCTGCAGCGCTTAGGCTTCTTCCTTTTGTCTGCTTTTTTAAGTGCACACGTATAACAGAAATTCTTCCCCGACCCTACAGGCATTGGTGTTGACAGATTCTTGGGAATCCTTTCAGAATTTCTCTATGCATATTCACACAGACATAAATACTTTTAACTTACATGGGACTAAATTATCTGAGCTATTATGTAACTCCCTGCCCGCTTTCGAAGGTAACACTGTATCTCTGTATTTACACTGCTGCGTGCAAGGAAGTCTTCCTGGGCAGCATTGTGTCAAGGAAGCTGATGTAACCTCTTGCCCATCAGTCTTTGTGTATAAGCAGAAGGGAAGGATATTTGTTCTCCTGAAATTTCAGAAGACAGGAAGACTGAAAGTCTCTGCTTGAAACTCACTAGAAAAAAACACCGGTGGGAGAACCATTTAGATGGACAGGTGGCTCAGAATTTAGGTGTCCTGCAGGCTTCGTCCAGGCGCCCAGCAGCACTGGACAGATGGTGGACACAGCGTCCAAGGGCTCGCCCCGGGGCTCAGTCCGCCCAGGCCCCATCTCAGACTCGCCCCTCCGGACTGGTCCTCACTCTGCACCGGGATCTGCCTCAGTCCTGAGCTCCTGCAGGCCAGGGTCTTTGCATTGTCCCCTTCCTGCCGGACTCTACTGTTCCTGTTTTCCATTTTAGCAAATTTGAGCCTCCGGAGAAGAATGTTCTCCCTGCATCCACATCCTTCAGGAGATACTCAAGCCAGTTAGCCCCGGGAGAACATTCTTTCCTATCTGTAGGGTCAGGAGGCCTGGCCACACACAGGGTTCCACGCGCCCATCCATGACTACCCATTTGAACAAATTGCTTTATTGTTTTACTGAGGCAACGTCTGAAATGGACTTGGGGGAGCTTCTTTTAAAGGAAAGATGTAGGCAGGCATGAAGGTGAGTAGGCAGGACGAGAGAGGAGGAAGAAGAATATTCATTTTATTTTTTTATTTCACTTGTTCACACTGGTTGTCGTGCCCCCACGCCCGGGACTTGAACGCAGGTTTACGTGGCCTGCGGTCTCGACACGATGAAGCCAGCCACTGCTGCACCAGGGGCACCAGACTCAGTGAATCTGAGACTAGGTTCTAGGCAATGAGATTTAATGTGGGCTTCTGGAAACTGGGAGCACTTGGGTGGGTGAGTGTGGGATGTGAGATGAAAAAGGACAAGACAGTGCTGGAGAGAAGGAGGAAGGGAGAGAAGTAGAGAAGTAGGCGGACATTCTTTGTGCGTCGTAACTTTGACTAGAACTCGTCTGGTGGCTGGAATCAGTCCTCAAACACGTCTTTATGGCCATGGCATATTGGCGCCTCTGCCTGAACGTTGGTGTCAGAACTAGTGTGGCGCTGCTGACAGGGCAGCCACCACGTGTGAAGGCCGCGCCGTGTGAAGGCCGCGCCGTGCATGGCGCTGCTGGCAGGACGAGACCCCAAGTCTAGGACAGTGCCTGGCACAGAGCAGGCTGTAAGAAAATGACCGTCACGTCGATGAGCAATAAGCCCACACTTAGTAAATCTGCAGTCAAGGATGAAACATAGATCTGGCTGATTTCAAACGTCTTAGCCACCATGTTGTAGTGTGTTTCTCAAAGGCAGAAATCTCGATCTGTCTCCATTTAGCCAGTGGGTTCTGCCCAGACTAGTCAGTTACTCTCTGATGCAGATCCTGAATTTAGTCTCGTTATTCTCCCCAAGAGAGTATAAGGAACCCAACACAGAAGAGTTTTCCAAACACGGGCCTTGGGGGAAAGCAGGTTCCCCTCTCATTCTTACATGACCTATCTCCCTGGGGCACCCCGATTTAGGGAGGCCCCCATGTCACAGAAGGAAATTTCTAGACTTTTCTCCAAATCAGCTCTGCTCACCCAAACAATTTGGTCAAGGCAGATCAAAAGCTTACTTCTTAATTTAGTAAAAATTTTATGAGCTAGTCAAAGTACTGAAGAGCGAGGCGGGTTCTGGTGATTGCTAGGAGCAGCGTGACTGCCCCGCCGTCGAGGAGCTCACGGGCTGAAGGGGAGAGAGGCACAGACGACGGCTGTGGCACAGCAACTCAGCGTTGACGGAAACGCACACACGCACAGGAGAATAGCACTCGGGGGACAGGCAGACTGTCAGAGGAGCTGAAATTTGAGTGGAGACGTGAAGGATGCGTTTTCCAAGTGCACAAGCTGGGGTCAGTGTCTGGAAGAAGGAAACACATATCCAAAGACAGGGACGCCTGCAACACCTTCAGTGTGAGGTCCTGCTGTCGGTGAAAGGAGATGGGACTGGACGTCTGGGTCCCCAGACTGGTGCTTGATCACTGGACAAAGCAGATTTGCTCGAAGTTGGGAGGACCTGTTGAAGAATTTACTCAGGAACTCATGTGGGACGACCGTGTGAGAACGACCTTCCAGCAGCACAGGATAGGCGTGAGCTGGGGCAGTGGCTGTGAGAATGAGCAGAGGGAGAGGCTCTGAAAGGCATCATAAGTATAAAAGACGGTCTTTTAATAACTAGATGGAGACAGGGACAGATAAAGGAATCGAGGCTTCCTTTCAGCCCCCGACTTGGTCTCTGCGTGATGGGCCTTCCTTGAACAGCAGAGAGAAAGCAGCTGGCATTGGTCTGGAGTAAAGGCTGGGACATTGTGAAGTCCCTCTGGGGACACATTCCATCATTGGAGCGCGAGAGAGCCAGATGCGACCCTGGCTCACGGGAGGTGTGCTCCCACCCCCGTGGGCTCCACAGATGAGGGGCTATGCTCAGGACAGGGCCCAATGGTCACTTTTGCTCATGGAGATTCAAAATAATTGTCGTTAGTTTGAACTTATCAGGATACAGGGAACTGCTGAATAAAGTAGAAATCTAATTGTGTTTCTCTGACAGAAAGCCTGAAATGCTTCAATTCAATGCCAATCTTCTTTTTCTTACTTGGTATATAGTATTGAGTAGCTCACTTTATTTTTTCTGAATGTTCATACAAATAGGTTTGCTTTCTGGAAAATTATAAGATCGTTAACAGTTTTTATTTCCCTTATGGACGCAAAATCTCTAAGCAAATTATTCTCTAATTTTCAGCTTTCCCACCTATAAAATACAAATTATTCCTGTCTTGCATATTCACAATGGTATTATGAAGAACAAATAGATAAGATATGCAGAAAACCTTTGCAATGTTTAATAACATAGAGAAACAAATTTCAAGAATAGAGGTAATCCTGAGTATTGCTCAGAGAATGAACTCCCTTTGAGAAATTGCTAGGGTGGATTTTGTTTCTAGAGAAAGGAAATTACCTGCATAGTTAAGTTTATGGATGATATGAAGGTCTCCTTGCTCTCATTCTATCAGTGAGGAAATGTCAGAACTTTTCTAATGTGGGTTTGGGGACTGAAAGGTGTCCAATAAAAAATTAATTAAAAACTGGATAAAATACAAACATGGAAGATTTGTTAAAAATATTTGTAAGTACTATAAGTAAAATAAGATATATTCAGAAAGAAAAACTGGACATTAGAACTCTGGTGGAGGGTGAGGTGAGAAATGCTGATTAAGACACAATGTTGGTGTTCAAAAATGTGGAATTATGAACAAAAGAGATAATAAATATCAATTAAAAAAAAAAGCAAAACTAAGTGACAGCAGGAGCGATGAGATATAATACAAACTTCTAATGTCAAATTTCACCCTGAAGACATTTGCAGGAAAGAAGAAGTGGGATTTCCTGGGTACAAAGCACAGAAATTTGGGGCATCATCAAAAAGGAAAGTCTAATACAAGTTTCTTCCTCAAGAAAAACTGAACCTCCAAAAGACCAAAAAACCAGTGAACTAGAATGCCTGGCTGGAGGGAAAAAAAAAAAAAAAAAAAAAGACAGGCTCTTTTAAATCTTGGTGTAGAATGAAAGGGGAAAAAAAAACTCTTCCCTAAGAATTTCTAAATATAAGCCCGCCCTTCCTCAGGCGTCTGAGATGGCTGGGGTGCGGACCAAGGACCTTAGGGGTAAATCTAACAAAAGATATGTAAGAGGCATACACTAAAAGCTTTGAAAGTTGCTAAGGAAAGTAAGGAATATCTGAATAAAAGATACGATATACTATGTTCATGAAAGAGGTGTCAAAAATTTAATTAAAATGTACTTTCCTTTCAAAATGATCTACAGACTCAATGCAACCTAATAAAAATCAGCAGGCTTCTTGTAAAAAATTAAAAACTGATTACAAAAGTCACGTAGAAATGCAGAGGGTCGGCAGTGGTCACGACAAGCCTTAAAAAGCAGCATCAAGTTGAAGAGCTAACACCGCCTCATTTCAAGAATTTTAATAAATGTGCCGTAAACAAAACAATATAGTGTTGGCACAATAACAGAGAAAGAGATCAGTGAGACAGGGTGGAAGAGCTGAAAACAGTCCCAAACATACACGAGCAACTGGTTTTTGACAAATTGCAAAGGCATTCAGTGAAGAAAAGATCGTCTTATAACAAACTTCGAAAACAAACTTCAGGCCATGCCTCCCTCCATACACAAAAAAAACACAAAAATAACTCACAGGTATACGTGCAGCGCTTACAACTGTGTAATTTCTGGAAGAACGTTGGTTAGACAAATAATTCTTATATGTGACACCAAATGTTTCCACAAAAGGCGAAAAATGATAAATTAGTCTTTACAGGAAATTCTGCTTTTCCAAAGCCGTTGTTAAGAGAATGAAAAGACAGACTACAGAACGGGAGAAAATACTGACAAATCATCTGGTAAAATACCTCCGTGTAGAAGATGGAAAGAGTTTCAAGACTGATACTTAGGGAACAGCCAGACCAATCTAAAAGTTAGCAAAATACTGAACAGACGCCCTACAATGAGCGCTCAGGACAGCAGCCGTGCTCCAGGCGTTTTAGGGAAATGCCATCAGAAGCCCAGCAACACAACATATTAGAATGACTACAATGAGAAAGACGGGACCTAGTGTTGGGCAGGATGTGAAAGAACAGAAGTCTCGTACTGATGTGGAGAACGGACTTTCGGTGTAATTTCCCTCACCCTGTCCCAGGTCTCCATCCCAGGCCCCGGGCCTTGCTGCCCTGCACCTTCACCCCGGGTTTATACATACAGGGGTGTTATTCAATATCAACACCCATAGTAATGTGGCTAACTATAGAAATAATTATGCCAAGTGAAAGAATTCGGAAGAGAGGGGGGTGATGGTCAGAGGGAGAACTGCAGTGCATCCTGGGCTGTGGCAGGGGTGGGACGGACCGCGGGCACGTCCGCTGAAGGCCGCCATAGGGAGGTGTGGCGTGGTCCCAGGAAGGCAAGCATTCGTGTCTGAAGGCTTTTCAGAATCATGAGCTCTGGCTGGAGGCACAGACGTGTGCAGAGAAGAGGAAGGGCCGGCCATTGAGAGGTCCCTCCTGGAAGGGCAGGAAGTTCCACATGTGGGGGGACCCGCTCTCCCTGCACTCACTCCCTGGAAGCCTGCTCCTAGAATGCAGGAACTTTCAGAACAAACAGCCCAGCGTGAAAGCAAAATGGCAAATACAGCCTCCCACTTCATTTTTGTTTAAGTCTCCAGCCTTACTTTTTGTTGTTGTTTAAACGAAAAGTGCAGGAGCAGGCAGGAGGAGAGAGGAGGAAGCAGCATTCCATTTATTTTCCTTAGTTGTCATCTTGGTTGTCACCGCTGGCCCTGGGACACGAACCGGGACCTGGGATGCATGTGGACCGCACCCACCCTCCCCGTCCTGGGCGCTCCATAACCTCCCTGTTTTTCAGTTTTGTCTGGAACTGTGGACACTCCGTGTCTTAGAGCTTAGAGAAAATTGGAGATCACTTTTGCAGATGAAAAGTTCTAAAAATATTAATCCAAGTTTTCTCCCGCAGACTTCTGCTTTATTAATTTTATTTAAACAGAAGATGGTGTAACGCCAGACGATGAGTGGTTAGTGTTCTGCAGGGTTGTGTGTATGTGTCTGTTAAAAGTCAAAGGAAGTTACCATTTTCGCCATTGTGACTCTGATGGCCCACCTCCCACCCGAGCGCTGGGGCTCCCGAGGTGCGGGGTGTCGGAGTGCTGGCGGATTCTGTGGGAAGGCAGGAGATGAGCCTCCTCTCCAGCTTCCACATCTGGACCTGTGTCGCCTGCTGGAATCCAGAGCCTGTGTCCCTAAGAGACTTCGGGCTTCACTCTCCTGCCCACATACCTCAGGGCCTCCCCATGACTGAGCGCAGACGCAGAAGCCTCTTTGCCCTTACTCTCCTCTTTTTCCTTCCTGGCCCCTCTGCAGCCACAATCTCCTCTTTCCACCTGCTGCGAAATCCGGTATTGATGCTGACCAGCTGCAGAAAGCTGGCCTGTGCATGATTGTGCCTGTGTATTTTGGGCGGGGAGGAAGAAGGTGGGGAGGAGGCGACATGTCCCACATTCTTCAAGGGCCGACAGACTCCTCATCACACGCCCGTCATCCTGAGACTGACTCTCAGAACCAACGAGATAAATGCAGATAAGCCTTTTGGTACAGAGTCTTGAAGAGCTTTCTCTACACAGAAAGCTGCAGACAATAGTTTGCTTCCTTCCTTCGGGGGTAACATTTCATTTTTTGATTGTTTCTTTCATTTTAACTTTAAATATTGGCACTGTGGTCGCTTTCAATAACATTATCTCTCATGCCAGAGAATTTCCCATTTGTAAACATAAAAAACAAAATTACAGACTCTGAGAACGTGAATATGCTTTCAGCAATCATCGGGCAATGGGCATATTTCATAGACAAAGAAAAGGTGGCCCAAGGATGTAGGTTACTTTAGTAAGTGTTTACTAAATGTTCTCCGCAGTATATCCTGTTGTGTCTGAATTTCAGATCTTTTATGTGAAAGCCGTGTTTCTCAATTGATTCTTCACCACTATCCTGCCAAGGAGTCTGTTTCAGTCTTTTTTCCTCCTGCTCCTATCCCTCCTCCATAGAGCTGAAATAGCAGAGACCATCTGCGAGCGGCTTCTCTGCTGTGTGCACCTGCTTACTCCTGAGAAGAGGAGGGCTCTTGTGCTTCTTTGTTGAGAATCCATGTGTTAGAGCCACGCAGGGATGGGAAAGGGGTGCATCTGCAAAAACGGGAAAACAGCAAACAAGCAGAAATACTTTATGTGATGTTAGCGTGCTTTGCTGCCTGTCAGCAACAGAATACCTGACTGGAAGTTGCTTAAACATGGGAGCTATTTAGCCCACATAACAAGATATCCAGAGGCAGGAGGGTCAAGCTTAGGTGATTTTTTATTATGCTGCTTATATCACTTTTTAATTGATAAGCTTATTTTTCAGCAGCTTTAGGTTTATAGAAAAATCAGGCTGAAAAAATAGATTCTCCCTTACCTATTACCTTAACAATTTCCCGTTACTCACGCTTTGCACTGGCGTGCTGGACGCATCGCAGCTGACATGCGGCGTGAAAACGTGACTAAGTGACGTGCAGAGTCTGCAGCAGGGTCGCACCGGGCGGTGTGCAGCAGCAGCTCCACACTGAGTCGCTCCACGGCCCCAAATGTCCCCTCGAACTTTCCCGCCACCCGCTTGCCCTTCCCTCCTGCTGCCCACTCCCCTGCCCCCCGCCCCCGGCCCCAGCCCGGACCAGGCTCCTTCGCTGTCTCAACAGGGCGCCTTGTCCCCTGGCCCTGTAGCCAGTCGTCCTGCGTCCCCGACACACCGCTTGCCCTGCGCAGCGGGCATTCCGCCACCTGCGCGTCCTTTCGTGGCTCGGCAGCTCACCTCTTTGTGTCACTGAAGAACATCCCACTGTCTGGATGTCCCATAGGTTGTCTGTCCATCCACCTGCCGAAGGGCATCTTGCTTGCTTCCAAGTTCTGGCAATTTTAAAACAAACTGCTCTCAACGTTTATCTGCAGGTTTTTATCGGGACATTGGTTTAAAATCATACGGGTAAATATTAAAGTTTGTTGGCTCCATGGTGTGTACTTACTTACAAGCAGCTCCCCTGTGTCTCCCGAAGAGGCTGTGCTGTTTGATGCTTCCCGGCAGCCGGCAGAGGTCCGGCAGCGTCCCAGCCTCCGGCGCTGTGCTCGACCATGACCCTGACCCTTCTGAAGGCTGTGTCGCTCTCTCCCGTCAGCGTTTCAGCTCCTCAGTGGCGTGATGTGGAGCATCTCATGTGCTCCTTTGCCATCTGTATCTCTTCTCTACTGAGGCGTCTGTTCAGATCTTCTGCTCCTTTTCTTTTCGTGATATTTAATCTGTATGTTTGCTTTAGTTTTAAGGTTGTATAATGTAATCATTCCTGCCTAGCTTTGCGTACGCACATATTTAATTAAGATTATAAAAATAATTTATCAATGAATGCAGAATGCAAACGTGTTTCTATTTTGCTCATCTTTTCATTCGATTGTCTGCTTTCTTGCTGTTGGGTGTAAGTGTATATTTTGCATAATAGTCCTTTATTGGAGATGTCTTTTGCATTTCCCACACTGGCCTGTGTTTTCATTTTCCGAATAGCATCTTTCACAGAATACAATTTTAAACATTTTAATGTCCAACTTACCTTTTTTTTTCTTTCATAGCTTGTGTTATAGCTAAAAACTGACCCTAAAGCATGAGATGGAGAAAGGAAAGTCCTTTAAATAAATGGTGTTGGGAAAACTGGGCAGCCACATGCAGAAGAGTGAAGCTAGACCGCTCTCTAACACCATTCACTGTAATTAACTCAAAACGGACTAGAGAATTGGACACAAGACTGGAAAGTATAAAATTCTTGGAAGACAACATAGGAAAGATATTCCATGACATCAGTCGTAGAGAGGCCTCTGGCTCAACTCCAGTATCAAGGGAAACAAAAACAAAAATAAACAAATGGGACTACATCAAACTAAAAAGCTTCTTCACAGCAAAAGAAAATATCAATAAAACAAAAAAAACAGCTTATTAACTGGGAGAAGATAGTTGCATTTCATATTCTGACAAGAGCTTAATAGCTAAACTATACGAAGAACTCATAAAACTCAATATCAGAAAAATAGGCAATCCAATTAAAAAAATAGGAGGAGGAATTGGAGAGACATTTTTCCAAAGAGTATACACAGATGGTCAACAGGCACGTGAAATTATGTTCCTACTCGCTGGCTATCAGGGAAATGCAAATCAAAACAATAATGAGATATCACCTCACACCTGAGAGACTGGCTATTATCCAAAAGTCTGGAAACAACAAATGCTGGCGAGAATGTGGAGAAAAGGGAACATTTCTACACTGTTGGTGGGAGTGCAAATTGGTATAACCCCTATGCAAAACAGTGTGGAGATTCCTTAAAAAGTTGAAGCTTGGAAATCCCATATGATTTCATCATCCCACTTCTGGGTGTTTATCCAAAAGAAACAAAAGTGCCCATCCGCAGAGATGTGTGCACCCCCATGTTTATTGCGGCCTTATTCACAATAGCTAAGAACTAGAAATTACCTAAGGTCACATGGATGGATCAAGAAGATGTGGTCCATATACATGATGGACACACTACACAGCCCTTAGAAGAGATGAAACCCTGTCATTAGAATCAACATGGATGGACCTAGAGGGCATGATGCTCAGTGAAACAAGTCAGAAGAAGAAAGAAGATACCAGATGACCTCACTCACAGGTGGAATGTGAAGAGACAAAACAAAGGAAAGACAAAACATAGCCAACCCTGAAACATTTGCAACAGAGCTGAGGTGACCAGCAGGGACTGGGGTGGGGGTGGGGGGACAAGTGGCGGAGCCCCCTGGATTTGGTGAAGGATACTTGGTGATGTGGTGGAGGGCGGGTGTGCTGACATATATATGAGGAATGGGAACCTTCCCATGTGATTTATTTTAATGTGTAAAGATAAAAATTAATTTAAAAAAACCTGCTCCCTAAGCTCAAGCTGATCTGGATTTCTTCTTTATGTTATCTTCTAGACATTACATAGTCTTGCCTTTTACAATTAGTCTAGGATTTTTTTTTTTTTTTGCATTTTTATTACTGTTCTCTGTTGTAATTATTGGACACATAACAATAACATAAGAAAGTTCCAGTTTGCACTCTGTAAGTCAGACTTTCCTTGCTTTCGATTCTACTGTGCATTCCTACTTCCTTGCGTAGATACCTCCTCAATCATTATGCTTTCATAGCATCTGTGCTGTGTGTATTCCCTTCTTATTAGGAAGCTATCAGAGACTCTTCATTTGCAAGAGGGAGATGATTCCGGCCCTAAAGAAATGACCATCTATGCTGCTTGGTGTGCGTTTCCAGCCCCCGTGAGGTAGCACAGCTGGAACATGGGGAGACGCAGAAAGGCCCCAAAACTGAGCATTCAGAAAAAGCCTGGTGCTCTCACTGGGCTTGAGCTGCTATCAGCTCTTGATGAAGCCGCAGTTGCCCTTTTCGGCCTAACACACATGGTGACAGGTGGACAGACTACAAATAGCCTTGGCCTAAGAATGGAAAAAATGATAAGCCGGCCACAGCTTTCAAAGTGACTTCAGGACAGGAATGCGAGGGGCCGCCTGGGGCTGAATAAGAGTGAATCACAGGCCTCCGCCCTGTCTGCTGCCAGAGGGCTCAGGCCGCGTCCAGTGCTCAGGCCGGCCCTCAACGAGGACAGACAGAAGGCTCAGCCCTGCGGTGGCACACGGACGCCCGGTGCCTGCGGTGTGTCCCTGAGGGCACCGCGGCCTCCACCGCATGGACCCCTGGGGGCTGCACCTTCCGACCCGCCTGCCGCCAAGTGCGTCTCGGGTGCCGGGCAGAGTGGAAACATTGCGCTCGCCTGCCCTCCGTATCATGTTGCCTGAAGGCCGAGCAGAAGGCCGCCGAGCAGGGCTGAGGGGCCCTGGTCTCTAATCCCAGCACCTCCTGTCCACTCCGTGAACACGTCTGGCATTTGGATTTCCTCATCTTTAAAATGGGATCTGAGCTAGCTTGACCGGGAAGGTGACTGTGAGTAATGAGCCAAAGGAACGCCCTCTCCGTGTTCTGCAAAGGACCCGGAGGATGACAGAGAGCTGAGACGAGGCTGGGCCGCTGCTCCACGCTGCTTCCCCCTCGCCCGAGACTTCCCTTCTGAACCCATGGCCTGAGGCGCAGCCAGCTCAGGGCTTGTTCAATCGCGGACAGGGACCGGATCCCGCCTTCCTGCAAGTCCCCTGACGCTGCTCTGGAGACTCCGGCCCTGAGACGCCGGCTGGGACAGCTGAGAAAGCTCGGGCGGGACAGCTGGTGGGCAGGGCCGCCCCCCGTCTGGGGCCCGTCTCGGCCAGGCCCCGGCAGCCTCCCCACGGCCCTCAGGGGCACATGTGGAGGAAGGATCTGCGGCCACCAGCCACTTGAGGGTCTTCAGTTTTGAACCAGAGGCCCCACAGTTTCATCTGCAGTGAGTCCCGGGGGCCCTGTTTATAGTTGTTTCACTTGTAGACCCAAGTTGTCTTAAAAACTAAGAACGGAAAAATCAGAAACCTTTAAGCCGCTTCGACACCCAAAGAGACAGGCTTATTTAGAAGCTGTTCTTCGCGCTAAGGTATTTTACCATCTTCTCAGAGGCTGGAGTCCACAGGAGCAAAGCCGGCCCCAAAGGGCAGCCTGCGGCCTGCAGCGAGCCCTCCTCACAGCGTGTCCCTTCTGCTCCCGCCTCCGGCCCGGGAAGGGGCCTGGTCTCCCCTCCAGACTGCCCTCACGGCCGGCTGCACCGGCTGTCGCGGAACGTCTGCGTTTCGAAGGGAGAAGAGCCCCACGGAGGAAATATATTATATAAATAGTGTCCCCACCCACCCCCTTCCCAAAGCTGGAAACGGTTCCTTATGACAACTTTGAGCCAAAATGGGTTAAGCACAGGAGCACTTACGCTTACTTGGAAAAAGTTCTCAGACCCCAGAAGTAACCCCTTGATGGGACCAGGACACGCGCCTGAGCACAATGACGCCGGGAAAGGCGGGAAGATGTGAGGCTCGGTCTGGGCAAGAACTCCCCGGGGCATCCCGAGGACACCGCTGCAAAGACACCGCTCTCTGTGTCTCAGCTTCTGGGGTGAGAGCCGAAACCCTCCCTGGATTCCAGTGGAAACGGGGCAGTCTTCCATGGAAGAAGTGCGCGAGGCTGCTGAGAGAACAGCAGGGCACCTGCGCCCCTTTGACGAGGTGAGGACGCCCCCCGTTGAGTCAGCTCCAGGCACCGTCTGACCTCTCCGCTGTGTCACCCTGAGAGGAGAGAAAGGAGAGGGCACCCGTGGGTCCAGTGGAAAGTGCAGACATGGCCTGTCTCCTTGCAGGGCTTCCCACTCCCTTTGTTCCTGTTGCCAAGCGGACAGCAGACGGGCGAGCAGTGTGGGGAGTGTAAAGTCAGAACGTGTCCCCCGTGCTTCCCTGGAGTAAGGGGCATGTGGCTGATCAGAGCGCACGCCTGAGGCAGCTTTGCCGAGAGACTGGGAAGACGGGGAGACTGAAGGCGCTGTCGTTGAAATGTCGTTTCCTCCGGCTGGCAGAGGCTTGTGGTCTCAGAGTGGAAGCGGGGAGCGAGGACACACCGTGGAGTGCTGGAACACAGTTCTGGAAAGGGCCTGGTTGGGGACGTGTCAGGAGACGGGGAATGAGGGCACGAGTCAGCTTTCTCCAACGTGGAGGAGACCCTGTGAAACCACTGCAAACCTCGCCGCGTTTTGCTCTGAAGCGTCATGTACTAGGCTGACATATTTCAAAATGGAACAAAACAGGCTGGCCCCTCCACAGAGCAGGCCTGGGCAACTCCGCCACCCCCGCGGGCCCGCCTTACAGACAGCCCTGGTGTGTTAAAAATGGAACAAAATCGACATTTCTATGAACACGACAGGACAGTCGGGAAATATGAAAAACCAATACTATATCCTGCATAAAACGGGATGTAGGGTCAACCAAATCACGTGTCCACGGCCCCACTGCTGGCCTAAGGGGAACTTTGTGCAGTTTAAAGCAGGGATCCCCTCCAGGGGCATGAGGCTGCCCTCAGCCAGTGCGGCTGGGCCGCCGCTGCGTCCGCGACGCCCTGCAGTGACCGTGCTCCTTGGCTTGTGCGCACCATGCCCGGCCTTTAAATAGAGGCATCTCAGGACCCAAGGTCATGGGAATTCAGGAGAACGTGCCATTTAGAGGCCGTCTTCTTGTGGATAGCAGCTACAGGTCGCTGTCAAGAATTGCAGTGTATGGCGTATTGACCTTGGTATGACTCAAAGGACGTCCTTCTTCCCTCGATGGCTGCAGGATCCTGCCCACTTCCTGTGGGCACCTAACCCGCCCTGTACAGACTGACCTTCTCAAGGAGCAGCTCCAAACACGTCACTTTCCCTTTCAAAAACCGTCCTGCACTTCCCATGGCTTCCCAGGGCGTCCCAGGGCGTCCCAGGGCGTCCCAGGGTAACCTAGCTGCCCACCAGCCCCCATTCCCTGACGGGCTAAACAGCGAGGCGCCCGCTCCGCCCGCCTCGCGTGCCCGCGGAATCAAGCTTGCTGCCTGCTCTGGAGCGTGCAGCTTTTGCTTATGTCCCTGCCGCTCATTCCACACACCCTGCTGGGCTCACAACATCTGGTTTTCCTTTGGGGCCCAAACCGAGGACCAAGAAGTTGTCCTGATCACCCCCAACAGATTCAATTGTTCACCCTGCAATGAGAAATCCCACTTCATTAATCACTCAGCACTCTTTTACTTTACACTGTGAGCTCTGACATACTCAATTCCCTCAAAACGAGACGATTTGACTGCAGAAAGGATAACTCTATCACGCGACACCAATTACCTTCGTGAATACGCATAAAACGGCAAACAGAACACTATCAAAGCTCGAGTTCATTGTTTTTACTTACTTGCTACATTGTATTCATCTTGGCTTTGGTCCAGCCAAGTTCTTCCGTTTAAGGAGGGGTCAGTTGCACCAGGTGGGAGAGCTGGTGGCAAGTCTGCTGTGTTGTATGTGGGTGTCGATTTATGACGAGCCACTCAGTGCTGTCGTGGCAGCTGTCCTGTGATAAGTGAATTTGAAAAATAAAAGTTATGGAAAAATACTCAAAAATGAGAAAATCCTGTCCATCAATGACCATTTCTAACACTTGAGAAACAGTCATTAGTCTCTGAATTACCAGGAGCATGCACTGAGGGAAGCGCCACCCTGCGTCGTGCTAGTGGGAAATCAGACGCTGCCCAGAAGAGAGTAACCGCAGACGGAAGCCAGACGCAAAACACGATCCAGCAAAGCCTGAGAGGATGCGTACCAGCGTGCCTTGACCTGGAAGAAGCCTTACCCTCCAAGCTAATGAGATATCACTTAGGTTTCATCCAAGAACTGGTCTCCGTGCTTCAGCAGAGGGATAAGTAAACGCACCTCTCAGCTCTACAGCATCGTCCCAAAAGGCGCCCAGCACCCTGATCACCAGCGCCGCGTGCACCAGAGGTCAGTGTCGCCTCTGAAGCCTCCCGTCTCGCAGCAGGTGTTCTGCTCCATCAGAACGTGACACATTTCTTATTGGAAGAGTATCACACTGAATCGGGGGCAAACCCAAAGCCAGGCCTCTGCAGGCAGAGCTGTGCTCGAGGGCTTGACACCAGGACAACAATTCGCCATGTGGGCTGATGGCCGAGACGGCCAGGTAAGTTCACCCAACAGGTCCTGTTCTCAAAATAGCTGAAATAAGATGCAAACCCTAAGTCGCACTGATGAGGTGGATCACATCAAATTGGTGCTTAGGCATGAGAGTCAATAAGAACGCAATGTCAATCTTACCAACGATCGTGGACGTCTGAAAACCTCCGTACTGGTGTTCTCGTCTCAGGGAGCCCCGTGCTGCCTCGTGTCTGACCCTCTGCTTCTGCGCCGCTCTCACCCTCAGACACACGGTGGCATGGACCCGCCGGACCCGCTCCTGTCTCTGCCAGCTAAACCCAAAGAAAAGAAATGCTTTGCATACGCTTTTCAAGAGATGGTTGTCTCAACCTAATGTACTGCTGGACAGAAGTGAAGATGACAATTCTGTTTCCCCGGGAAAGAAGCACCCACAAATGGCCTGGCTGCAGCAAACATACAGCATCTGGCTGCGACACGGAGAAAGGAAGGCGGGAAAAGCAGCCAGATGACATGCAGCACGGAGCCTGCTCCCACATCTCTACCATCACCGACAGGGTGGCCAGAAAACTGTCTGTGTGGGGACACGCGAAGGGGAGACCGTCCATAGTGACGCCAGGACAGCCGTGTCACCGTGGAGGTCACCGCACGGGGGAGGGCGCCGCCTGCGGGGCGGCACAAAGGCCAGCACGTGGGCGCTGTCTAGAAGCAGACGTGTCGGGAGCGAGGAGATCACAGCGGGAAACCCCCAGGAGGCAGCGACTCGCAGCTGCATCGACGGTGAGAAGGTGCATGTTCAGACTGAGGATGTTTTCTTGAAGAGGCCACCCTGGCTGCATTGTTGGCTATGAATCTGACAGGTTGTCATCACGTGTCTGTAAACACCCACAGCCCGTCACAGCCTCTGGAGCAGTCGGCGGGGTGGACGCAGCGCCTCTCTTCTATGACAAGTGTCCACAAGGCCACGGCTGCTGAGTGCAGGCTCTGGAAGGCGGGTCAGGCAGGGTGTGTCACGGTCCCCTCTTCGGAGGACTCCGCACGGAGCAGCGGAGCAGGAGAGGCTGGCTGGACCGTGGGCCTTCGGCTGCTGGAGTGGGAAGAGCCGAGTCCCTAGACGTGAGGGGAGAAGGGACTGAGCCGGAGGCACCAGAGAAGCGGGGTGCTGTTCACAACGCCAGGAAGGCTAGAAGGGGCGATGCCCAACTGCGTGTCCTGGAGGCTTCGGTGTTTTCACCAGAAGTGGGGCGCTGCGCTCCTCCTTGTCGCTGCAGAGCAGCCCGCTCTGGCAAGTATTCCTTGTTAACTTCTTTTTAGAGAGAAAGGAAATGAGAGGAGGAAGAAGCATTTTAAGGAGAGAAAGACGTGTATTTATTGGCTTTTTTTTTTTTTTTTTTGCCCCAGCTTCTGAGCGCAAATCACTTGGGCTTTAACGGTCCGCACGCCCGCGGGCTCAGCCATGGAGCACAAGGGCTCCCCTTCGTCAGCCTTGACACGTTCGGCCTTAAATGAAAATCTCATGTGCACATAATTAAGTATTTTTGAATCAAGCACAGATACCCAGTGATCTTTCAAATGAGGCTGACTACAGCCTGACCATGGACGTCCGTTGATTTGTTACTGATCCATCCCGGACGCCGTCCACTCACCTTACAGGCGCCGCGTCTGCTGCTGTGGCTGCTTCTTACCCTTCTCCTGTCTTTGCTCTTCTTACTCTTTTCTTCTCTTCCTCCTCCACTCCTTCTTCTTACTTTCCTCAAGCAAAATGAAGCACCCATCTCTCGTCCTCACGGGCAGGCAGAGCCCCAGGCCTGGACTTGAGTGTCCATCTCTTCCTTATCAGCCTGAAAGAAGCGCCTGGGTCATTCCTGGTCCAGCAGTTGTTCCTCCTTTGCCGCGTCTGAGTGCATGTGATGGGCGTGTCAGGACACGTCAGACGCGAGGTGCAGAGGCTGCAGAGCCCGGAGCTGCTGGCTCGTGGTTGAAACGCAGAATTTATCCTTCGTCACTGACTCTTGGTGCCGTGGGCCCGGGCTGCTCCTCCTGCTCTGGATTCCCAGGAGGTCAGGCAGGCAGGCACTGGGGCGGCCGGCGGGTGGCGGCGGGGGCGGGGAGTGCTGGGTGATGCTGCCGGTGGGTGCGGTGGGTCGCCCATGTGAAGCAGTGGGAGCCTGCGCTCAGACACACGCGGTGTTGCGTCACCGTAGCCCCATGTTCTAAAAGGCAGATTTAACCGACCGGCCATGCCGCTGCCTGCCTCTCCTGCACGCAACATTCTGCGCCTTCCCCAACATCAGCGAGTGAGAACGGAATCTCAGTGAGCGCAGCACCCCATCGACGAGGCCCCCCGTCCGGGAAGGGGGCCTCGGGGACGGTGTTGGCCCAGCTTCACTGCTCAGCGTGCGAGTCAGTCTTGGGACAGAAACTCGGAGCTGAGTTGTTCAGAAAACACTTGGAGACCTTGAGTGCTGCTCCCCGAGGTGTGTCTGAAAGAGGAGCCGTGCGGTCAGCACTGCTGGGAAGAGGACAAGCGTGAGGGTGGGTTCAGAAGCCCGTGAGCACCTGTCGGAGCGGAGGCCATGCCCCTCGCCGCTCCTCGTCGCCCCTGCGGGATTCTGCTCCTCTCCTGACACCTTCTCTCTCACTCTCATGCACACGTTTCCTGGCAGTGAGGCAAAGCAGAAGCTAGAATGAAATACCTCTTAAGAAAAAACACGGAGCAGACACTGGTGTGCAGCCTGAGACCGTGAGGGCAGCGCAAGGGCCTCCAGGTGGTCTGTCCACTCAGACCTCGCCGAGGACCAGACCTCGGACAGTGCCGAGGGCGTGCCTGCTTCCAGACCTAACTCGCTGCATTTCCTCGGGCGAAGCTCAGATGTGCCGGCACCTTAAACTGTGATCGGCTGGAGCATCGCCGGGCAGGGAGGAGGTGCGGGAGAGGGAAAGGGATTCAGACCAGCGTGTGTGTCAAACTGTGACTGAAGCCAGGAGAGAATGTCCATGGAGGCAGGAGACACAGCGTTGCCACACAGGGACAGTGGCGTCAAACGGGGATGGTGGTGACCTTGTGGTGACCTTGGTTTATCCACAGAGGTCTCACTGTCCCCCATATCGGCCAGAGTGGGCTTGTCAGCCCACCTCCCCGGAGACCTGCGGACTTGGACGGCTCCAGAGCCAACCCCACCTGCAGCGGAGGGGGTGCCGGGACGTGTTCCGTGCGCTGAGCAGCCGGGAAGCACAGCAGCCACCCAAGCCATGAGCCAGGCAGGTGTGGTAGTGGGACCGAAGGCAATGTCCCAGCAAAAGCAGCCCAGGCCCAGCAGGGAGGAGGCGGACCCGGTGGGCCCAGCCAATGGAGGTCCCGTTCCAGGCGCTGGGGCTGGAAGGACGCCGGAGCCCTTTCCGTTCTCTGGCCACAGTCTGCCTCTGCTCTGCCAGTCGGGGAGCAGCCCCTGGTGCTCGGCTGCGATCTGTCACAAGTCTCAAGCAGCCCACACAGCCCTTCACGGGGTACAGTTCCTTCTGCGCACTGCTTGCTGCCTAGCGTTTAGGTGCAGAGTCATCTCTGTGCATAAATGTGAATAAAACGTTTTCCTCAAGGAACTCAACTGTGGCACTTCTCAGGGCCCCGCGGCACACGGCTGCACCCACGCCTGGGCGCTGGAGCCGGCGGGAGCAGCCGAGGCAGGAGCCCAGACCACCCGCACCCAGGTGGGGAGGCGCCTCCGGCACCTGCACGCTCAGAGGCCACCCCACCCGCGTCCTCGTACGTCGCACTGGCCACTGCTAGTTGGCCGGGAGAGTTGGCTGTTTCCCCCGATTCTTGTGGAAGGGGCTGGGAAATCGCTTCTGGGGCCAGAGCGTCCTTGCAGCAGGGCGCTGGCCCTGGTCACGGCAGGAACAGTGACCCTCTGGCCCTGGCGCCCCCATGCAGCTCTGCTCGGGCGCGAGGCATGACGGAGCCCTCACTCTCTTCTCGGACCCTCAGACTCCAAAAACTCAAGGAAGCAAAGAGCTTTTATTTATTTAGCTGATCGATATTTGTGGAGATTTACTGTGTTAGATATTACAACTAAGAAGTTTGAGGAAAAGCTATTAAACAACAGTAGAAACACACTTCTTGCAAACGTAGACTTAGCACAGGAACACATCCTTCGAAGCACAGAGCAGAGGCCGCAGAGACCGGTGCTGCGCTTCTGCACTCTCTGCTGTGCGTGCGGGAGACAGCCGGACCCTCCTCTCACGTCCTCATCATGGAGCACCTGGCAGCAAGGAAACGTGACCGATCACGGGAGAGGATGAGCGTGGAACAGGCGAGGACGGCCTCAGCCTCGCTTAAACCAGTCCTGAGCTCGGGGCCCGGGCAGGGTCTCAGGCACTTGGAGAGCCACTGCGGTCCGCGCATGAGTGTCCAGCAGTGCCCCAGGGCCCGCCTGTCCAGCGCTGGGCTCCGCCTTTCCTTTGCAGAACCACGTGGCCAACACAGGTGTCCATCCTGGAACCAAGAAATGGTCTTCCCAGGCTTCCGTGCAGCCATTCATGCTTACCAAGCAGAAAACTGCAAGCAGTTCTGCAAACAGGCGGGCTGCTTCCCGCGTGGGCATGTGGAGCTCAGACACCCGGGCTCGTCGGGGTGCTCAGTCTCTGCAAAGGGACGGTCCCTCCCTAACTGGGCACAGACTAGCGTCGAGGAAGGAGCCTCTGAGACGTGGGCAGCGGACCGGACAGTGGCATCTACCTGGAAGTCAGCTCCAGGCTCCGTGCCTTGGGCAGCGCCCGGCCCCGAGGGACCATGGAGAAGCCGCTGATGACATGCGGATTCACACCCTAAATCTTCAGCGACTCCGAGGGTCAGACCAAGACTCTCAGGCCACGGCTGTCAACGTTTAATTATACCCGACGTGCTGTCATTGTACCGCTCAGCCTCCTTCGCGACTCCCCGTGGCTGTGAGTCACGTCAGGGCAAGCTTGGGGGTCAGGGCCGTGACCGCTCTCGTCTCTTCCCGACTGAGAAGGTGAGAGGGTGGTGCTGAAACGCCGGGAGCAGGCTGGGGGACCTTCCAGCAGCCTCCACACCTGTGCCCCTGGCTTCTGAAGAGGTGCTGGGGTTTGCAGGGACAGACTCACCGGGGGAGACTCTCCCAGCCACACCCGCCGGCCCCTGCCCCCAGCGCCCTGGAGACAATCTCTCCACACCTCAGCCTGTTTGAAAATCACGGACCCAGGCTGCCAGCGAAGAGCGTTGTGAATTTAAATTTAGCGTGTGAGGCTGCGGCTCTCCCTCTCTCTGTTTCTGAGAAGCAGCTGTTTACTATTCTAACACTCGGGATCCTGACAACCAGCTAGCGCAGCTCTGGAGCCTCCGCCAGGACGCGGACCGCAGCTGCTCTGCAAGGAAGCCCGGCCCTCAAGCCCATCAAAGCCACACACACACAAGACCGAGGCCTCTGAGACCGCGGACGCAGCTCGGACCTATTTCTGATGATCCTGGGATGATTTTGGACAGGAAATTCCATGAAATCCTAGAGCTTTTAAAAAGCATTCTGTTGACTGCTTTCCTTTTTGGCCCCGTATTTCTATTTCTGGATTGTCCTCTTCTACTAAATACCAATAAAATGAGAATGACTGATTGAAAGAGTTGTTCCTGGGTAGAAAAACGGGTTATTAAATCCCTGCCACCACTGACTGGCCAGTGTCCGGAGTAAACTTCACAAGCTGATGGGAGCGCTTGTAACTCGGAGGGAATTTTTATTCTGCCGTCCCCGACTCTGGGGCCAATGCCATATGGGTTTCAGCCACCTGAGTGTGATGACCAAGTTTTTGCTAAACACCAAAAAACTGCCTTTCTCACACATTCATCTACAAGGCTTGCTGCCGGCAGGCCCCCTCGGGCCCCTTCTTCCAAGTCACACTCGGTACATGACGCCGGTGCTGGAGCGGGGCCAGGACAGCGGGAGACCAGCCGCGGGACCTCTGCAGGGACATTGCAGACATGCCCGCCGCGTGATCCCACAGCTAAAACGAGACTCCGGAGCCACAGGGAATGGAAAGTGGTGACGCGGGAGCCTGGATGGCGTTGTGACCTCAGATGATGTTCACAGGCCGCTCTTTGTGTGCCGGACGTCCACGCTCGCACTGGACGCAATGTCATGGACAGTGTGGTGTGACGCTGTGTGTGGCTGCCTGCCTGACGCGCCCTGTCACAGGCTCACCTGTACCTGTGGAGGAGACAGGTTGCTAACTGCAGACGTCCTCCGTGCCTGACACCGGAATGCGCTGTAGAAGAGAAGGGTGCTCGCCTCAGAAGGCTGGGCGTGTCCCAGAAAACGTGTCCAGACCGTCTCTTCCACAGTCGGCTTTCATTTTTGTCAGTGGACCACCCCCCACGTCAGGAAACACTGACAGTCCCACTACGGCCGAGGTCCTGTGCTAAAGCCGGAGCGGCCGGCAGACGGGACGGATGTAGCGGCCACCCCATACACGTGCAAGGCAACGAACTCATCCTGCTGACGCCTCCGAGTGGAGCCCGCAGCACCTCCGTCAGGTCGCCCCTCGGAGAAGAGACCTCAGACACGTGAGACGGCTGTTTTCTGGAACACACAGACGAACATTTCTAGAACATCCCCCCAGAATTTGGAAGCCAGAGCAAGATTCCAGAACCTTCTTTTTAGCAGATATTAGTTGCTGGTATCACAAGATGACAGAGAAATAGAATGCTAAAAACCTACCCAGACGTTTATTTATAGGCCTGTGCGTAACCGCAAGACTAACCTTTCATCAGCGGGCTGTGAGCTGAGCGCACGCGCCCCCGCCCCGCGGACTCCGGGACAGCGGACCAGGGAGCGTCTCCGCTCAGTCCACACCCGCCCCTCAACACAGCCTGCGCCTGACGGTCCAGGACACACGAGGATTTCCCTTGCTTTTGACGCTGTCAGTAAAGTCAGAACAGAGGAGAACACGGGCGAGAATAAAGCTTCTCTAAGGCAGCACTTTGTTTCAATTCCATGAAAAAATACTGGAAATTGTGTTCACAATTCTGAGCCTTTGTGAAAGTATCTTACAAGCATTAGCACACCTGGGGGAGGCGGAGCTGGACACATTCCACACACAGGCCAGCGGGACAGCAAGACGACATCTGAGTAAAGTGCTGCCTCCTCTGCCTGACCTTTCCTTTAAATAAGAGAAGACCTGCAGGCATTTTTTAAAATCTAAATGCTGCTCATATATAAGGTTTTAATAATCAAACTAACTCCCTTACAATTAAATTTACATTTAATTTAAACAAAAAAAGTGCCTACAAGTGGATTTCCACCACAAATTTACCGAAGAGGCTTGAAAGCGAATTTGAAATATGTTCTCTAAGCTTCCTAGTACTTAAAAAAAATGTGTCAAGCTTTCTAGCAAAGAGCAAATGACTCGTGTGCTTTTCTCTAATTTACACTCTCTTGGTCCCGCCTCATGGGGGCCTTTCTTTCCGCTGAAGGCTGACACCTCGCCTGTGGTGTCCAGAACACTCAGTCACCACGTTAGAGCCACTGCCATGTGCCTTCCTGTCTGCCGGGAGGCCCCGGTCATGTACTGTCCGTCCCTGACCGACCGCAGGGATAGACCCGTGCTAGGCTCCTGCACCTGCTCCCACAACTGGGTGATTCCAGAGATTCCCTTTCCCTCCCTCCCTCCCTCCCTCACACACACACGCACACAGACACAGGCGGACATATCCAGACACACGTGCACACACGCGGACACATTCACACACGTGCACACGCACGCTCTCTCTGCCTCTCCTTGTCCTGTGCCTTTGTCATTGCAGTCAGTGCTGCCCCATGACACCCCCGTTCCAAGTAAAATTCCTCTCCTGGCTCTAGAGTGAGTGTGAGCTGCAAACACGGTCTTTCTGGAGGGGAGGGAGGCTGAGACGCAGCATCCGCCCGGGGACCGCGATCCCACAGCCCGCGGAATGAAACCGCAGGTTCTGCTTGGAAGGCGGAAAGCTCAGGTGCCGCAGAAAAGCCAGAGTGGGAGAGCTGTCCCTCCAGCCTCAGGCCAAGGCCTAGCCCCGCCGTGGTGCTGGAGGCGAGGCCTGCGGGAAGCAGGTGGCCCAACACCAAGAGAAGAGGGCTTGTGTGTGTGCACAGACTCCTGCCCTTCTCCAGGAGACCAGAGTGCGCGGCCTGTCGTCCTGCCCCGGTGCCGAAGTCTGGGACGGTTCCTCCCTCTGGGTGTGCGGTCCTGACCCTGCATTCTCATCCGTGGCTCTGCTCTGAGCTTGAATCTGCCTCTGCAGATTCAAAACTGTCTTCAGCTTTCAGTCGCGCTCAAACAGCACTTACAGCTGGCTCTGCTTTCTCAGCCTGTCTTCCATGCCCAGGAGCCGGGTCCCGGGCCTCTCTTCATCCAGAACGGGCTCCTGTCCCTTCAGACTCCTGTTTTGTCTAAGCTGCTTCAACTCCAAAACCCTTGAGAGCTTTTGTTTGTCAAATTGTGATTCATCAGGAAAACACCACATTCACGTTTCTCTTTAGGACAAACTCTCCCCTTCCACTTTGGACCACAGGTCAGAGTGACCTTGAACAAAGCTCTTAAGACTCTCAGAGGTCCCAGGAAAAGACCCGTGAGGTCCACCTTAAATCATGGGAACTCAACAAGGGTCTTCTAGAGACACTTGCTTCTGTCTTTATCGTAGGTCATGTCAGCAGCAGTAACTGGAAATGGATCTTTGCTCCGAGATGATTTTGACTTTGCCTTTATTTCGTGTTGCACATATCCAGAAATATTAAATGGCTCTTCCACTGATGGAAATTTGATTGTAATTTCTTGCTACTAAAAATACTCTAGAACAAATCACCATCATCTGGTCATTTAATACTGTGTGAACATATCTGTAGATATTCCTAATACTGGAATCCCTAGGTCAAAAGTTGCATGTTTTATAACATTGATTACTATTGTTAAACCATTGCCTTTTACAGATCAAATTAACTTACTTTTCTACCAGTTACAGAGAAAACCTGTCTCCCCACAGACTTTCCAACAGAATTTAGAAAACTAGTTTATGCTTTAACGAATCTCAGGGAATCATTTTTCATCTGGAGATGTGAAAAATAAGAAATAGCTTTATTTTCTGACCCAATTAAGCCCAAGGTCAGAAACCCATGCTCTGAATTTTGCTTGAAAACCAGACGTTTCCTTCTGTGGCTGATCGATCACCCTTCTCTAACACAGGCGGTGAGAATAAGTCAACGGCATGTTCCACATTCTGCAGGCAATCCTGGCTCGCGCTGCATGTTCAGCTGGAACGTGTTTAGCTCAGTACCTTCTGCTCCGGTGGCAGGTACTGTCCGTCCCAGGCGGAGCGCTGGGCCCTTCCTGCCCACTCCCGTCCCCTCCCCGTCCCCTCCCCGTCCCCGTCCCCTCGCCGCCTCCCTGGCCTCTGCTTCCCAACCCCACAGCCAATGACACGGCGTTGGGTTTGTTATCACAGCACCGTTTTCAGGGCCGCAGCTCGACATCTGTCACGCAGCTCGACATCTGTCACGCATATAGATCTGTGTAACAAACCAGCCCAAACCTAATGCTTCAAAACAACCATGATTTACTTTATCTCAAAATTCTGTGGGCGGAACAGGCAGCTCCTGCTTACAAGCCCTTGGCCAGGACTCGCTCCTGTCTGCTCCCAGCTCCACTGAGCGTTCCCAGAAGGGGCGTCCTCCGTCCGTCTGGGCCTGGGTGCGGGGCGACCGCCACCTGCGCTCCTCCCCTCCACTGGCCTCTTCCCCTCGTGTGCCCGTCCTCTCTTTCCAGCAGAAACACTAGGACTGCCTCTGCGGATTTCCCAGCCAGTCGGTGTCAGCCCGACACCGCTGAGTCTCAGGGCCAGCACAGACTCCGGGGAGGAGAAACAGACCCTCCTGATGAGAGGGCATCAGGGAGACGAGCTACCCCTCGGCTCCAGCCCACCTGTGCCCCCGCCCCGAGAAGGAGCAGAGCCGTGTCCTGAGGATTCGGGGACTCCCGTGGGTCCCTGCTGACGCACATCAACTCTGACACCGCCCATTTGCGTTATGGCTCCCACGGGTACAGAACTGGACCTCTCCTGCCCTCCCTTCCTCGCTCCCAAGGAGGAACAGTGACTTTTACTACTCAGAGCTGATAGGGACTCAGCCCAGTCTCTGCATTAACCCAACGGACTGTTTTGCCTCATCTCTGAGATCCAGGCCGATCAGGGAGGTGGTCAGGCAGTCGACGGCAGAGCCAGGATTCCAGCCCAGGCATCTGGGTTCAACCGTCGTTCAACCGTCTTCCAGCCGCAGCTCCATTTTCTCCTTCTGGGCGGTGAGGATGCACGAAGTCTCGTCGGAGTCCTTACCCAGTCCGTCGCCTTCCCTGTGCCTGCTCTGCACCCGTGCCTCCGGGAGCTGCCCGCCTCCCTCAGAGCACAGATTCTGTCCACGCAGGCCCTGCTGGAAGAAAAGCACAATGTATAGGTTGATGATTTTTTTACAAAACGGCGTTTTTACTTCCCACTGAAATTTAGAAGCTGAGCATTACCATTCCCCCGGAGTCCTCGTGACCTCTCCCAGCCACGACCTCTGTCCCACAAAGGAGCTGCGGCTGCTCTTCCCCGTGTCGTGCGCCCACGTGCTGTGTGAGGTGTGACGCAGCTAGAATCCCGGGACGCTGCCCTTCTGCGTCTGGCCTCCAGGTGCTCGCGTGACACCCATGACAACCGTCCTGCTGGCGTGTGTGTGGCGGGTGGCGTGTGCTCCCTGCCTGACGGCGCCGTCTTCTGTTGCCAGAAGCTCTCACGGCTGACGCAGCGGTGGCCTTTAGGGACACGTCTTTAGTGCGCGCACATTCCTGTGGGTGAAGCGGTCGCTCTGTGAAGCATCTGTACCAACTACCTCTTCCACTCACGGGGGAAGAGAAGTCCCGTGTCCCCGACGCGTCCTGCATCCTTCACATGCCTGCATTTCCGGTGAGTTTCCATCCCGGCGGGTCTGTCCTGAAATCTCAGCGCGGCTTTTTAAATTGCCCCTTGTAGCTCATGGCGAGACCCTACTCACGTGTTTATTGGATGTGCGATGCTGTCGTTTTTGAAGTAACTCGAAGCTTTTTGTCCATTTTCTTTTAGGTTGTCTATCTTTTCATTTTGATTGGAAGCAGCTCCTTAAATACTCTGAATATTCGTCAACTACGCACATTGCAAATGCTCTGTCCACTCTTCGGCAGCCTCTGAGCGGTCGGTCAGCCACTCACAGGCGGCGAGCCGGGCCCCAGTGCAGCGGGCCTGCGCTTCCTCGGCCGCCGCGTGCTGGCTGCAGCCGTGCCCCCGCCCTCAGGACAGTGTCGCGGGCCGCGTGACCGCCCTCGCAGGGCACCTGTCCCTGTCTGTCCTGAGCCCGCCCATCCAGTGGGAAGATCTGGTTCCCGGCGCTGGCACGTCCAGTCTTCTCTGACTCCCTGCACTTGAGTAACTGTGCCGAATCTGTTCTGAAAATAGATTCAGGATGTCCAAGTAATTAACGTATAAATGAACTTGGAAACCGTGAGCTTGTGCAGTGAAAAGTCCTGAATATTCTAGTCCTTTCTGCACTGTCACCTAGGATCTACGACCGCTCCTGCTTTAAAGGGGCCGAACAGGAAAACCACGATGAGGCTCCCCGGCGTGCCCCTGCCATTCAGCAGCAGCCCACTGATCCCTGGGAGAAACTTTGCTAGGAGAAAATGAAATTCTTAAGCCAAATTGAGACATTCAACAAGTCATTGTATCGCGTGCCTGATAAGTGCTGTTCCAAGCATTACAGGCAAACAACAGCAAAACCACAAAGCCACCAGCCAGCCGCGCACGCTCGGCGGCGTGTGCGAACGCAGACCACACGAGCGTGTTCGCACGAGGTGCTGAGGGAGGGCGTGCACGTCACCCCGGCGCCACGGTGAGAGCCATGGAAGTAATCTCCAGGTCCGGCCTCACCTGGAAGGGGGCGTGAGGCAGAGACCTGGGCGGCAGGAGAGGGCTGTGGGGACACCTGAGGGAGGGCATTTCCCGAAAAGGAAGAGAGCAAAGGCCCTGAGGTGAGCCTCGTGGGTCCTGGCAGGAAAACGGTGAGCAGGGAAGGGTAACTGCATCTGAAGTTGAGAGATAAGCAGAGGTCAGTAGCGTTAGAGGTCAAAGAAACGGGAGGGTAGGAGCACCTGGGGCATGGCCTACAGCAGCGACATCAGGCCGCCCCAGCTCACAGAGGCCCAGCTCACTGTGTGAGCAGATCAGGGAGGGCAGGCCTACCTGGGAAGGACGGTCTGGCCGTGGGGAGGGGCCCGGGTGCCCGATTCCGCAGAGACAAGAAGATGCAGGGAGGGCAGGGCATGGACAAGGTGGCGAGTCCCAGGTGCAGAGGCTCAGCAGTCTGCTTCTGGAAGAGAACTAACAAATGAGGCAACTGCTAAGAGATCTGACACCACTCGTCATCGTCATCGAGGAGTCAGCTTCTCTTCGCTGTCTGCCTGCATTGGCTCATTCTCTCGACCTCCGGTATTGTTTCTATATTTCGTGACCATTTTGTCATTTTTATCTGCAGGAAAAACAGTCCATCCCAGCTACAATACCACTATTAGTACAAACATTTCAGGGATGTTTGTTGTCGTCAGCAGTTCTGTGTGCTGTCCTGTGTTTTATTGTTCTAACTTCTATTCCTCTTTTTAGCTGAGACTTCTCGATGTATAAATGTTGGACCTGCTCTGATATTAGATTCCCCTGTGGGAGGCTAGCACAAAACTAAAGCTGCCTCCACAGGGCGGGCAGATGAGCAGTCCCACTGAGGAGGAAAGACACAGGCCTTCTCTTAGTCTCTAACCTCAGGACCAGTGAGGGCCCAGGGCACTCCTGAGTTTTACACTGGTAATCACAGCTATGTAACAACATCCCACAGACCTACTTGTTCAAAAACCGCACGTTTATTATCTCACACTTTCTATGGGTCGGGAGTCCAGGCTGGTCACCTGCTCCAGCACCTCACAAACTGCAGCTCAGGCGGAGCTGGGCTGGGGCCCCGTCTCAGTCTCTCCAGGGGTCTGCATCCTCGCTCAGGGCATCCTCACAGCTCCTCGTTCTTTGTGGCTGTTGGACGGAGGGCCGGGCTCTTCCTCGCTGTCAGCTGGAGGCCGCCCTCAGTTCCTTGACTGGAAGTCTTCCAAATAGTCACTGGCTTCCTCAAAGCAAGCAAAGAAGAACACCTGGCCCAACAGCCCACAGGAGGGTGCATAGATGTTAGCAGCACGCGTCCTGCCCAGCCCGGCGCAGAGACAGGCTTTCCTCGTGGTCTCAGCCTCCAGCTCCGCCCTGGCAGCCCCTGGAAAGAGGAAAGCGCCGATGCTCACACAGAGCCAAGGGTCTGCTTGTAGCTTCTGTTGCTCCACAGAGAGGAAAGTTACCTGTGAGCCTCAGTGTGTGTTTTCTACCAATACACGACATTTGTTACAAAATAGACACATTTTGATTACTAGATATCACAAAATGTATGTAAATATTTTTCAAACCTTTAGGCTATGGAAAAATATCCCTTTCCATAGGCTAAACATTTGAAAATTATTTAAATAAATGATGATACTTATTAATTGTGTCTCCAAAGTATCATATAGTATTGCATGGATTTCCCTGCTGATGAGCAATGCGAGCAAGTTTTCAGGGACCTGTTGCCCGTCCGGAGGGCTCTTCGGGAAAATGTCAGTTCAGATCCTCTATTCATTTTTGAATTGGATTGTTTCTTTTTTGGGTATAGAGATTGGAAGAGTTCTTTATATGTTTTGGATATTAGTCCCTCATCAGATACAGTTTACAAACATTTTCTCCCACTCACTGGGTTGCTTTTTACTTTGTTGATTTCCTGTGCTGTGTAGATGCTTTTTGTTTGATGTCATCCTACTTGTTTATTTTTGCTTTTGCTGCCTTTGCTTTTGGAATCAGAGCCACAAACTCCTCACTGAGAATGATGTCAAAGCGCTTACCGCCTCTGTTTTCCTCCCAGACTTTTATGGTTTCGGGTCTGATGTCCAAGTCTTTCATGCATTTTGAATTAGTTTTTATGGTGTAAGAGAGTGGTTGAGATTCATTCTTTACAAGTAACCTAGCCCTGTTTATTGTAGAGACTGTTCTTTCCCCAATGTGAATTATCCTACATAGAACTAAAGTGTCTACAGCTGAAAAGTAAATATTTCATCACATTTTTATATACCCAAGTTAAAGGAAGAACATTAAATCACTATTGTCCTCACCACCTAGCGAGAGCCATTTCTAACATCTGTACACACAGACACATTTGAAAAGAGTCAGGTTTTAAATGTCTACTGTTTTTTAAAACTGTTCAGAGGAACGTTTTTCCATATACAATCTGTTAATTGCTGCAGTAGAAATCCTGACTTAATAAACCAAGGATGAGGCGCAGGCACAGCAGCGCTCAGCTGGGAATCACTCCTTAGAGAATTCCAAGTACAGACAGACTGAAGATCAAGCCCCCAAGCTAGAGGAAAGTGAGTAATGAAATAAATGCTTTTATATTAGAGAAATTTTGGCACTTTTCACTTTTTTTTAAATTTTAGAATATAATCTATTTGATTGCGGACTCTTGTTTATTTCTTTATTTCTAAGCTCTAGCGTAGCCTCCTTGGACATATAAGGCTCTTAATAAATACTTTTGGACAAACATGGATTTCAGAAGATTTGCAACTAACATCAAGGCTTTCTGTGGGAATATGCAAACGACATGACTTTAGATACCTCATTACAAACACAACAAAAACAGAGTCTCCCAAAATGCAAGCGATGGCTTCACTTTTCGCCGTGAAGTCAGGTGTCAGGGGCCTGAGGGGTGGGAAGGGCACTGGGCGGTCGTCAGTGAAGGGACAAATGCAATTCATAGATAGCATAATATTTCTTGTTTTAATCTGTAGTTTTGACTGTCTTCCCCGTTTGACTTTTGAAACGAGTGCTAATTCATGGAAAATTTGAGAGTTGTCATCATACTTCCTATTTTTTGATCCACCGCTGTAGGAGCTGATATGAGAGTCCAAGTGACTTGAACATGAGGGTGGAGGAGGAGGGGAAAAAAGTGAGGAAACAGAGAATCCTTGTACCATTGGGAACTTATTATAAAGAATTCCTTGCTATTTTTTGCTTCACCCAAAATAAACTGTTACTCACCAGAAGTACGTGGGTAAGAGAATTTCTCCCCCAAGAATACTAAATGGTAACACATCATGCTGTTTATAAATTATTTCAGCATTACGGTTTAATGCTTACCTCACTTTTAAGGACATGGGGCAAACAACTTGAATCCTGATTCACAGGAGGAAATACAGAAGCACAGGCAAGCTAAGGAAGTTTATGCTCCTCCGGCTCCTGGGGCTGGCGGAGCCACAGCTTGGGTGCAGACATGGCCAGTCCCACACCATGTGGCCAGTCCCACACCACGTGGCCAGTCCCGTACCACGTGGCCAGTCCCACACCACGTGGCCAGTCCCACACCACGTGGCCAGTCCCGTACCACGCACATAGCACATTCTGAAAACAGTTCTTCAGGGCATGGACCCCAAGCTCTCCCGGAGATGCGCTTTGCCAAGCAGTACAACGAGCAGGGCTGGAAGGCCACTGGCCCAGGTCATGTCCAACTGAGGGGCCAGGGCCCTCAGGAGGCCACAGAGGTCAAGCTCAAGATTTGAAGGTGACTGTGCAAACTCGGGGGACAGGCTGCCACGCGCTGACAGGTGTTAAGTCCCAGCTGAAGGGGAGGGAGGAACACGCTCAGGGTGCCTCGTGGCCCAGGCAGCTGGAAGGCCGTGTGTGGACCCTGTCACTCCCGGGAGGTTATATTGGCTTCAGGATAGTCTTTGAAATTTTCTTTTTCTGAAATCAAAAGTATACATTTTTGACAAATATGAGAAAGCACAAGGAATTATAGAAAAGAAAACCTAAATGAGTCTCATCACCTGTTACTCAGCATTAAGTTCATTGTAATATTTGCATGTATTTTTTCCTTGCATTATTCTAAGCACATTTGGTTGCGTGTAGAACATGCTGACTGACTTGGACAGTTTGGGACACATTTTTTTGTATCTCTTTTTATTTAACCAGAGTGGCATTTTCCTAACACGTGACTTCCACTTAGCAGCTCACAGGGGCACTCTTCACAGCTGCTGTCTTATGTTTCATGATAGGGAAAGACCCTAATCTCACAGTTTCTATCACTGATGGACATGTAGCTGAACACTGAATTTTCACCATCTGAAAACCCTATAACCAGCACTTGGAACTTGTGTCCTTATATGTATGTATTAGGTTTCTGTATGGTAGCTTTCTTTTTTCCTTTTGTTTAAAGTTAAAAACATGTTCTTAAGGAATGATGCATCATAATATTATATAGTTTAAGGTAGGCATTGTCATAAATATAAATATATATCACATGAGTGAAATCATATGATGTTTGTCATTCTCCTCCTGACTCATCTCACTCAGCCTAATCCTAATTCTGTGTCCACGCATGTGGCTGCAAGTGACGGGGTTCCATCTTTTCAGCGGCTGAGTGATATCCCTGTGTGCTCCTCTCACAACCTCCTTACCCAGGCTTCAGCTGAAGGGCATGTCGGTTGTGTCTCGCTCTTGGGATTGTAAGTGATGCTGCAATAAATGTGGGGATGCATATATTTCTGTGAACCTGTTTTTGTTTTTCAGGTAAACACCCAGAAGTGGAATATTGGGATCATATGAAATTAACGGTTTCCGTTTTTTGGAGAATCTCCGTACGGCTTTCCGTAATCGTGGCACTAGTTTACATCCCATCTCCCACTGAGACCGCTCTGCTTCAATAGACTGCAGTGCTGGTGATGTTTCCATAATTCACCCAAGCGCTGGACATGCTGGAGCGATGGGGTTGGTGCTCACGGAATTGCCTGAGTGACAGTGAGTGACAGTGCAAATCTGATATTACTTGAAAACTCATGTTATCGGTGATTCTGGCATAAGTTCCAAACTGGCATCATCAGAGAAGCTGCATGAAGTTATGGGGCTACTAGAGAATCACATCTCTGGTGCAGTAAGCCGGAATTCCTCGCTATTATTATAAGAGTTCATTCTATTATTGCTGTGGTCTCTTTTGACATAATTCCAGTAAACAGCCCTGACTCCTAAAGATTCTGAGATCTTCTGAAATATTCAAAAGTACATTCAATGAAAACTCAAGGCTAAAACTTCTGCAGAGTCCAGTAGGGCTCATTCAGCTGGTGCTCATCCAGTTAGTTTTTAAAAGTCCACCATCCCCCTTCCACCTTACAAAAAGTGCAGATAATTTTGACCTGACCAATTTGGAACCTTTTCATGGACTGATTCACCTATTACCTTCATGACAGTCCAAAAGAATAACTGCCTTATATATAAATACATCACCCTCCAATCTGAATTCTGTAAATGCTTTAATGTCTGCAATTACACATACAGCTTAAAATTTCTATAAGTACAGTGACTTTTACAGAATGACTTTTACAGATACTTAAGGCAAATTTCCCCCATGTCTTTATAAGTACATGTGTTAAATGGAATGAATTCAATCCACTTCTCCTTCTGTTATAGAAACCAGAGTCCTGGATGTCATCTTCAAAATATCCTTTGTTCCCAGGAGACAGAAAACAGTTCAAAATAGCATAACCTAAAATGTGCATTGGTATTTAAATGGCTATTAATATGTTGTCTCTAATAAGGTACACGGAGTTATTTAAGAAGAAAAATGTTAACTATATTTTAATTTTTGAGGCTAATTGAAAATGGAACATTACATCACATAAAAATGGCTGGTATGCATAGATAAATTAGAACAAGATTTGTGGTTATTTATGTTTAAAATGATCAAACTATAGTTTTCAAATATGTACTTACACCAGTTGCATTTATATGTGACTATATATAACTATTTCCTAAATTCCACCATCCCACACAATGAAGTGCCCAGGCTGTTTCTGGCTGTGGGATGGTGGGTTGTTAGGAGTTCCAGGAGTGAAATTAGTATGCTAATGGGTCTGAACATATCTTAAGTTCCTGCTGCATTCTTTCAAATGGCATCTGACAGGGTGTCACCAGCTTATAGGCCCATTGGTAATGCAGGAAAATAGAAGTTAAAATCTGCTTTTGCCAGGAAAAAAAAAAATCACTTAAAAAAATTTTTTGCCACGTTAGCAGGGTTAAGGTGAATTATTCTAATCTACATTTGTTTGCTTTCTGACAGAATTGAAATGTTCCTGTAAGTTTAATAGCTGTATTTGTTGTATATGAACCATTTGGTTAAGTTTTTCAAAGTGTGTATCTATTGAAATCTTGGGGGTCTTTCTTTCTATTATGAGATACGTATAGACACACATATATACACGCAAGTAGTGGTAACCTTTATCTTTTGTATCGTTTTGAGAACTTGGCCATCAGTTCTGTGGAAGGAAAACCATGCCACGGCGGCATCTAGACCGAAGGTGTCGTGGTTACAGGCAGCATCTGTGTGTCGCCCGTCAAGTCCACCACCCCATGCCGTCCCTCTGTCACCATCACCGTAGGACTGACCCTCTGACCCGGTTCACCCGCCCCTTCCCTTTCTGTGGCCACTGACTGGGCTTCACAGATGGAAAGCTGCTCCACAGTCCACACGCGTGCAGCCGTGCGCGGTCTTTCTCCTTCCTACCTGCACGGGTTTCTTCCCCACACCTGTGCTCGCGGTCGAGCTTCTCTATGCATTATTCACAAGTCCGAAGATGAAAGATTCAGTGCAAATCATGAATTTGTTGCTTATACCAAGTTAAATTCGACACTCTTTTCCTCCATTTTTCAATTTTTAAGAACTCCTTTATGACATCATTCCCCAATTAATAAATCTGCAATTCCATTATTTTCTGGTTTTCTCTGTGATTTAAGTTTTTATATAATTTCTTTAGCACTTGGATTCTGATGAGATTTGTCGTTTTCTCCCAGTTTCTTGTTTGGGTATTTAGTAAACTTCCGGTATCGATGGAGTCATCATTTTTCATCAGCTTTGGGAAATGTGACCTCAAGTGTTTTTTCTGTCTGCCGTCTTTCCTTGAAGACATCAATTACAAATACTTCGATCCGCCTGAGGGTGTCTGATGGTTTACTGATGCTTTGTTCACTTAAAAAGCGTTGTCATTCTCTGGATCCTTCCTAGGGCTGTGCTTTCAGGTTCAGTCACGCTTTCCTCTGACGTGCCTCTATTAACTGTTCGAACATTCGGGATACGATTATAAAAGTTGCTTATTGTCCTTGACTGCTAGTTCTAACATCTCTTCCAGTTCTAGGTCTGTTTCGATTCGCACTTCTCCTCCGGGTGTGTGATGTTTCTTCCTCTTTGGAATGCCCTGTCATTTCTTCCTGGGCAGCAGACATTGTGAAAATGCACTTTGGGTGCTGGATGTTTTCCTTTAGACATTCTCGAGCTTTGCCCTGGCAGATGGTTAGGTTTCTGGGGCGGACACAGCTCTATCTCCCGTAGCGTGCTCCTGAGATGTGCTGGCTGGGGCTCGAGCAGCGCCCAGTTCAGACTGATTCCCACTTCTGAGGCCACCGCGGCCCTTCTGTACACACTCCTCAAGGGGATCTCACCTCCCTGGTGGGACAAGGTCCTACTCCCAGCCGCGTGAGAACACAGGATGTTCCCTCTAGTCCTTTAAGGTGTTGTTTTCCTCACCAGCAGCCCCGAGCAAACCGCAAGTACCCTGCCAACCTCCAGGGCTGTCTCCAAGACCGTCCCTTCCGTCCTCCGTCCTGGGACCACGTTACTCTCCAGGCTCCCAGCTCGGTGTTCACCTCACTCTGGAGATTCATTTCCTTCATGTCTCCTGGGACCGCCGAGAACTCAGTGCAGATGTACAGTCCTGAAAACCATTGTTTCCTCTTCTGTCCATGTGTTTGCTAGTTCCTGCCGAGTGTGAGCACGATTCCTCCTGTTTCTTCATAGCTGTAATCGATTCGGGTTTTCTGGAATTTGTCCTCGTGTGGGAATTGAAGTGAATATTTGCTTCATTTTACTTTTTCTCCACCAAATTAGTTACCCAGTATTAATGACTATTTTCTTTCCTGGTTGTTTCTGGTATTTACTTTGTACTATATTAAATACTCGCATTTCTAGATCAGCTCTTTGATACTGGGGGTCTACTGGTCTATTTTTGCCCCAAGCTGTATTTTTACCTAAAGTTGCCTTTTCATGTATTTTTAATATCTGATCATGCTAATCCCCCATATTTTTCCCTATGTCTTTGAGAATTTATACATACATATTCCTTTATATACATTTAGGAAACACTTTGTCAAATTAAAAAAGTCTGGAATTTTTCTGAGACTGAATTAAACATGTAAATCAAACTGGGGATTGCAAATAGTGTTTTGTGTAATATGTCTTCCTACATCTTCTGGACTTGTGCAACTATTCCTTTAATTGTCTCACAAGGTGTGTAGTTTCCTCACACAGACCTCACAAAGTTAAGATTTCTCTCAAGTCTTCTGTGTGCATTTCGCATTGGAAAATGGCCTTTACTTTGTCTGCCTGCTTTCCTACCATTACTACAGACAAGTTTCTGACTCCACGTGTGTGTGTCTGGTTTCCTGTATTCCTGCTATATAGAATATTTAGAAACAAATCCTTAGCTTTTCTCAGTGTATAATCATGTCACTAAGAAATATTATCATTGTCTCTTTATTTACATTACTGAAATAAGCCACATACAACTAACTAGACCGGCTCCCTGGGTCTTGAAACTAGCTACTGTTTAGAGTTATACTATAGGAACTATTAGTCTGACACCCAAATAGAACTGAAAGCAAAATGAAATCTTCATAGAAGTGTTTTAAGAATACCAAAGGGAAAATCCCAATTAACACAAAGCAAAACATTTTTTTTTTTATTTCTAGCCACACATCCTGTCTATCTAATCTCATCTCACAGAAGGAGCCGATCTCCTTTTCAATGTATCCCTCAAACTCCTCTTTCTACCCCCAAATTCTTCAAATCCAGGTCACACAGAAGCAGGTCCTTTCTCACAACCTCCACCGACTGGTGTGGATCTTCCCATAACTCTTGACCATCACATTTAATTGTGTCTTGCTAGCTTTCCTAACTCTCTACCTCACCGCGGTCCTGACTAACAAGTCATCACCACTGTGGCAAGCATTCAATGGCTATTAACTTAGAATGAGCTAAGAGGGGGAAAAGGTTTAAGGGTACCCACATCCATAGTTCAGTGTACTTATTAAGCAGATGCTGCTCGATGATTCTCTTTGTTAAGAAAATCTAAACATTTTTTAAATTGTCATTCTCTAAGTATTGCTTAAAATTTGTATTCTGTGTTTTTATAATATGTAGAAGATATAGTGGACCCATTTTTATGTAATTGTACATTATTTTCCAGTTTAAGAAGTTTGCAATCTGCCTCTCCACAGAAGGTACTTGGGGATTCTGCAAGTGACTTCTGGGGACAGGAAAACACTCCTGTGCCATCTGCTGGTTCCTGGAGATAAACTTGCCACTTGCTGCAGCTGGCTTCCAGGTCACTTGTTTCAACTCTGGCTCCCTTCTGGTACATTGCAACACAAGGAAAAAACAACTGAAATTTTTAGGTCACAAGACCATAGCCACTCAAATCCATAATAATGTATATGACTTTGGGACACAATGTGAAGACACTAATACTTAATGTCAGTCATTTAACTAGTCATGAATGTGCTGACAATGTGCTGAACCGTAGCTTTCACCTGCTGAATGTCCATTGCTAACTGCACATTTTATTTCATTTCTCATCAGTAGACACATCTTCAAGTAGCTAGCACCCCCTCACAGTGATGTGATAGAAATAATGTTGAAGCTTCTAAGTAATTTATTTTTATTACAGATAGAATAATTCAAAGTGATTCTTGTAATGGTGCTAGTCTCTTTCATTTGCACTCTGATAGATGTTTCTTTTTTAAAAGAGAGAAAGGGGGGCAGACAGGAATGAAGACAGCAGGAAGGAAGAGAGAGGAGGAAGAGGCATTTTTGTCTTTTCATTTGTTCATTTTGTTTGTTCCCATGACCCAGGGTCTCAAACCTGGGTCCTCTGGCTTTGCATGGTCTACGTCCCAGACGCTGGCTTCACGCCGGAGCCACAAGGGTGCCTGACAGACATTTCTTGAAGAGTTTGCACACGTGGACATGTGTCCTGTCAGTTCCCAGGCACTTCTGCAGTGGCAATGCAGAAGTAAATGTGACTGGGGAAGGTCTGCACCCTTTATATAACAGACACATTAAAAAAACTTAAATTTGGTTAAAAATGTGAGAAGTTTTACCTCAAAACCTGCCATTTAGCACGGTCCTAGCATAACCTAAAGCCCCGAATAGCCAGTGTCTCATTCATGCATTTCCGTTTCTGGGTCACAGGGTCTCAGTGTCCTCTAAGAAAACGACCCTGCTTGGATGCTCTGAGCATTGAGGGCTGAACTGTCTCTGGATGCTGCTTCAGCGTCCAGGGAGGATTTGCACGTACAAGTGTATTCACAAGAGAATACAAACTGATTCAGTTGACACGCCTTCCTTTAGACTGCACCAGCGTATTAGTGTTTTTCATAACAAAATATTTCTAAGTCGTTCCAAACACGTTTCCTTCTGCTTCCCAATGAGTGACTCTGGATGTGGTCATGAATTACTGTAGTGTTTTAACAACAAGATGTGGGTGATGAGACAGTTCACATGACTTACTTTTGAAAGTGGGTAGATACAGAGGAAAACGAATGGTGATACCAATTCTTTGCACTGGCAACTAGATGGACACTGAAAAATAAATTTGTGAGTAATTTATTTTTATAAAATTAATAAGGTAGTATTTGTCAAAATGTTTATTTTATTTTTTAAAATTGTCATAAGCTCTATTTTGCCTTCTTAGAAAATACCTTTGGAAAACACTGAAAACGAGTGAAATAAATATGACACATTGATTTTTTAATTTACTTTTTATTGTAGTAATTATCCTTCACATTAAAATAATTTCCTATGTATAGGTTCCCCATTTCTTAGTTATGTTTCAACACACCCTGCCCTCCACCACATCACAAGTGTTCTTCCCCAGTGTCCAGTGGGCTCCACCACCACTGCCCCCGCAGCCCCATTCCCTTTTGGTCACTTCAGTTCTGTTGCAAATGTTCCAGGGTTGGTTATATTTGATCTGTTCCTTTGTTTTATCTGTTCACATATCACCTATGAGTGAGTTCATCTTGTATCTATCTTTCTTCTTCTGACTAGTTTCACTTAGCGTCATCCCCTCTTTTGCCATCCACGTTGATTCAAATGACAGGGTTTCATCTCTTCTAAGGGCTGTGTAGTATTCTATTGTATATATGGACCACATCTTCTGTATCCATCATCTGACGTTGGGCATTTAGGTAGTTTCCAGTTCTTAAAATGCATTGATTTTTAATATAAATTCTATCTTTATGAAGATTTAAAATGTTCATACTTTGAATATAATTAACTTTTCCTTTTTAATCTTTTTGATCAGTTCTACCAACAGACAATTCATGAAAACCTGGTTTCAAATATGTAATTGAACTAAATATATAGGAAATTGATTAGGTATGTATCTTTTCTTATCCAAAATATCAGCCAATCAATGCTGTACCTAGATAGGTTCAGAAAAAGCGATGTAATCTTTTATATTTTGCTTTCAGTCACGTAAAAATACTTTTATTTTGTTATTGTAAATGTTTACAACTACTATTAACTGTGAGGGTGATTTATAACTTTTAAGTATTTGAATCAACTCAGGTGTGTATCCATGTACTCTGACCCAGGTTCCATATATCTTAGGGGCAGGTTTCATGCCAGGCTACATGAAAGCAGTATTTTAGGAAGGGCATACAAGAAAAAATAGGTAAACAGATCATTCAGGCAGTGGTAAGTGCTATGAAGAAAATACAAGCTCGGGATCTTTGACAGAAAGAATGTTAAGTGAGGATTTACTGTGTATCTTTTTTAGTCAGGGCATTTAAAAATATTTATGAATCCGACATGTTTTATTTTCCTAGTTTACTTCCGAAGTACCATGTACCACTGGAACTGATATAGAAAGGATTGAACCAAACTACTTCTAGCACTTTCAATTTTCACTCTTAATATGTTTTTAAAAATATATTGGCGAATCTTTTAAAATGAAAAAACAAATGTTTTGTGGGTAAAATGACTGATTATCTTTTTTCTTTTAAGGAAAGGTGCAGCCAGGAATACCGCAGGCAGGCAGGGAGAGGAGACAAAGAAACATTTGTCTTTTTAATTTAGTTGCTCCCAAAGGTTGGTCCCCGGAGTGCAGACTCGAACCCACGGGCGTGTGCGCACTGCGCCGGGCAGAACGGCCACGTGGCGCGTTGCCTGTAAGGCCGTCCGCACCCGAGGAAAGAGGGTCTCCAGACGCTTCTGAGGGTTGTTATTTGTTCCTAAACCGGGGGCGTCGGCCGGCAGTCAGGGCGCACACGCTCCGCCCCCTCGAGGCCACGCCCCTCGCCCGGATCCCCGCCCCGAGCCCGAGCGCAGACCCACTGCAGGGCGGGGCCTCGGAGGAGCCGGAAGCCCGGCGCGGGAAGGGAGGGGCCCGCGGGGAGAAGCGGGCTATTCCGGCCGCGGGTTAGCAAGTTTGTGCCTCTTCCTGCGCCGTAGCGCCTGAACCGGAAGTCGTCCGCGCGTGCTCCGGGTTTCCGGCGC